>JAEQML010040731.1:0-80984 GCA_016904865.1 Pissodes strobi
AGGAGACCAAATTACACTGCCATACTCAAGCTTAGGCACTACCAGGGAATTAAATAGTCTTAGACACACATCCACTCTGAAATGTTTAGTGGAACGAACAATGAATCCTACCACTTTAAATGCAGCAGAAATGGTGAAGAAATATGTTTATTAAAAGATAAAGTTTCATCATAAACAATTCCCAAATCTCTCTGGTGTGATCTCCTCACAAGTTCACTGTCATTCATATTATAGGCACGATTAAGTGGTTTGATTTTCGATGCAAAAGTCATACAATAACACTTTTTAGCATTTAGATCTACAAAAACAGTTTAAAATCATCAGCGAATACCAATACATTTGAATGTTTTGTCACTTGAATGAGTCCATTAATTGCTGTTATAAATAATAGTGGTTCCAGATTGGACCCCTGGGGTACCCCGGAACTGCTAACATATACACAAGATTTAGCCTCTCGAACCCCCACATACTGCCTTCGCGAGGAAAGATATGACTAAATTATCGTAATTAAATTATTAGTAACATTCATATCCTTTAGGGATTTAATTATTACACTATGCTTAACTCTATCAAAAGCCTTTTCCATGTCTGTGTATATTACATCAACTTGTGATCTATTATGTAGGGCATCATGTACATATTGTGTAAATGATAGTAAGTTAGACAAAGTGGACTCTTTGGGTATGTTGACAAGAAGAAATGCATGTTTTAATTTCATTATAGATTCTATTCAAAATAACTATCTCAAAGAACTTCGATACAGCACTTACAATCGCTAGAGGCCTATAGTTTATAATATCATTGCTGGAAACCCCCTTAAATACTGGGATTACTTTAGAGACATGCCATACGTCAGGGTATTTACCAAAAGATCCCCACAACCCTTTATAATGTATCCTGGCAACTCATCATATCCTATGGCTCTATTACCCTTTAAACTTTTTAATGCCGTAGAAACCTCTTCCTGAGTAATGGGCACGTCGCAGAAATGCCTCATATTGTTAGACCCAACGAGGTTATAATTTTTTTTCAGAAGGTGAAAAGACAGAACAGAAAAAAATTTGCAAAACCATTTGCCACATCCTGAGTACTTCTAGTTCTGAATGTTACATTATTTAGAATTAACTCTCTAGGTATATCCGGGTTATTTTTCTGAGTTTTGATATAAGACCAAAAGTATTTAGGATTCTCCCGTAAGCTTAACTGCACCTGATTCATATAGTTCCCATGACAACTGCACAAGGGTCGATTTAGTCCGAAGTCATAGAGGAGCAGATAGGCTAAACCGCCGGAGGCGGAAAATTTTCAAGGTTCCACCCCCAATTCTTACCAAAAAGTCGTTAAAATCGTTAAAGAAACACGACTTGCACGAGCGGACGAGTCACAACGCACACTACTACTAGTCTAGACAGGATGATCACTATAAATAACTATAACCTATATCATGCAATGCATTGTTACATTATGACACGTTTGCCGGAGGCTAAACCGCCGAAAACGGAAAATTTTTAGGCCGCCACGCCCAATTTTTACCCAATCGATAGTCGTTCAAATCGTTAAAGAAACATGCGTGTACTACAAGGGCGGATCAGGGACCACTTTCGGGGGGAGGGGGGTGCAACTACCGGGCGCGTCCCAATTTAATTTCTTTGAGGGATCTGCAGGGGAGTGCCCGTTTGGGGTGCAGCACCCAAACGACCATTTTCTAGCCCTCCGGTATAAATCGATTCGCTGACACAATGTACAACCAGCAGAAGAAATTCAAGAGTAGGGGAAGCCACTTTATAGGATTGTAAAGTAGGATAGTTTAGCCTACTTTATTATTCAGTAAGCAAATCCAATACAAATACTTAAATACTTGTAGTTTATATATTTATATTTTTGTAGAGTTCCAAAAGGTATGTCGTCCTTACTTCTATGGAAAGCACCACCATATTTTATGTTAGTATTGAGAGTTAGAAGGTTAAACAAAAAATAATAATAATAAGTTGTTTATATGTTTATTTTTACGAATACAAAAAATAATCCATTAAATTAAAGTAGGTACAGAAAAAAACTCAAACAGCAAACTCTAATCTATGTGCCCCACCTTTCGCAAAACGCTCCATAATTTTTTCAACACCGACAATAATTTCTCGATGAGTGTATAATAGACATAGGCCATTTAGCCTTTCGTCACCCATCCTCGAACGTAACCAAGTTTTTGCTCGATTTAAAGTACTAAATGAACGTTCGGCACTTGCTGTGCTCACTGGGAGAGTTAGCAGGATTTTGAATATTTCTTTAATTGTAGGAAAAAGGTCATCATCACATATCAAAAATACTCCAAAAACATCCTTAGGTAAATCATTTTGGTTTACTTTCTGCCATTTTTTTCTCCACATTGCCAGTTCCCCAACAATGCTTCCTGATGATATTTTATTTGGCAGAATATTATGATATCTTTCTGCCACCCTTTTAGTACGACTCACATATTCCTCGTCTTTTATAATAACGGTTGGAAGAATAAGGCGCAGGTCATAACATTCCAAAGTGCGATTGGAAAATCTATTTTCCAAGTCGTTGATAATATGATCCAGCAGGGGAATATATAAACTTCTTCGGTAATAAATTTCTATACTGCCTCCATCGTGATTCTCTCGATGCGTTTGTCTGCTACTAAGACGTGGCATTCTTAAATCAAATTCCAACTCTAAGGCCGTAGCCTCAACATTTTTATATATGTTCGAAAAATATTTGTCACAATCTTTTCGCCTTTCATTTAAAAGAGAGATGGTATCCGTCACTGCCTTAGAAGCCTTATTTAAGTCCAGGGAAACAGTTTGTAAAAAACGACTTAGAGGTAAAGTAATTTCTAAAATGTCAATGATGGATTTTAAAGCTGTAATAAATTCAGTGTTACATAACGAACTAATAAATATTGAGGCCGTTTTGGATGAGTTATTATCACTCCACGCTGAAATTTTGCCTAAAGATTTTATGATATTTGGTAAACTTTCATCAAAGATAATAAAAGAGTCATGCCTCTCTACCCATCTTGTCTCACAGAGACTGGTAAGCTGTCTACCCATAACAGATTTAATAACGAAATTTCTTTTTGCTGATTGATTAAAGAACGCGACTACTTCCTTTATAACCCCTGTGATATTGCGGATACTCTGAATTTTTGAGCTTTGTGCTATCGAGTTGTTTAACACATGGTTGTAGCAAGACACATGTTTTGCATTGACAGCAGTTTTAAACATTTCCGACACGGCACCTTTTGCATCTGAAGTCATTACAGAACAGCCATCTGTTCCAATGCCAACACAATATTTTAGGTCCAGCCCTAGATTAGTCAAATATTCACAGACTATTCTAGCTAGCATTTTACCTGTTAATTTATGCTCGATATTGGATATTTCGGATCTATCTGCTACGCTATCATTCTTGGAGTTGACATTTTCAGAATATAAATTGACAACAGCTATCTAAATATCTTATCACCAAAACAATTTGTTCGATATGCGCTTGATCTGTTGTTTCGTCAAATAATATTGAGTAATATCGCGCTTTTTGAGTATTTTCTATAATAGTACTAGTTATTTCTTCCCCACAACAATTTATAAGGGCATTTTGGGTAGTCTTGCTTATGTAGGTAGCTCGAGAGGATGCAGTTTTTAGGTGTGTTTCTAATTGCCTGTCTCCTGACTGAATTCTAAAATTCAAAAGAGCTCGAAAATTGTCTTCATTATGCATTGATATTTCCAAATTCTGACCGTCATCCCTGTGACCTCTAAGGGGAATATTTTGTCTTCCAAGAAATATAATTGATTCGATTATAGGGACCAATCTAGCACGATTTTCTTGTACTTGCTTCAATCTCTGAGATGACAAAATGTTAATTACTTCCTGCTGTGGTTGGTTATAACATTTTAGGAAGTTTTTTCCAGCTTCAACAGAGTTTCGGTGATATAAACTTCTGTCATGTGTTTCAAGAAACCCATCTTTGCCAGTCAAATCCTTCAATACTATTAGAGGAGTTGTTACAAGATTTTTTAATTTAGCTCCTTTATTGTGACCAGCTGGAGTTCCTGCGAATAAAACACAATATTTGCAGAACAATTCTCGCTTGCAGTCTGACAGAACAAGCCAGTGGTATTTTCTAATATGTTCTTTAGTCACAAATCTTTTAACAACTTGCCCTTTTCCTTTGGAATGCACAGAAAATGGGTAATTATACTCCTGTTCAGGTATCCAGGGATTTCTTAAAAGAATACTTTTTTTATAATCATCGATTTGCCTATTTACGTAGAATCCAATGTCATTTTGAAAATGTGGCCTAGGATTTCCGCTTGCATCTGTCAACAAGTCTTCCACTTCCATTTAATTTTCACCTGATGTATCAGGCAAACAACTAACGCTGCAACCAGCACTGGTCTCTGTTAGTTCTAAAAAGAGAAATGGAGATATTTAAAAGTATAAATGAAAAATATAATTACATATACACGTCTGGCAAAGCGAGTTCTTGGGTCCCAAATATCAATGCGATAAAGAGAGGGCAAACCATAGCAAACCTTTAGTTAAAAAAAAGTCGCGTATAACACACTACACGTGTGAATACTTCTTTCCCGAAATGAGCTGTGTACACATTGTCACCTGTCACGGCCGCCATATTGGATTTTAAAAAATGGCCTATGTCACCGACACCCGCAACATTAAAACGAATAAAATGGGACATCACATGCAAAAATCGAATAAATATTTTTTGAGTTTTGGTGTACTTTTGTTTGTAAATTAAATAAAAAAGAAATAAAATTAGATATAAAGGTGTAAGTTTATATCAAAATGGTATTTAAATATTCTCCCCCAGATTTTTCCCTCTAAATGTTGCTAACAATGAGAGAATTGAGAAAAAGTAATATTCAAAATATAAGCTAGGTAGTTTTATATTTACTGCGGTATAAAAACTGTTGCATTATGGTCTTAAAATAAACCTTTATATTATTGCAATGCCGCGCTATTATTTTTATCGTCAGCTTATTTCACTATTTTTTTTGTCCTAAAAGTAGCCTCCTCTGTTCTAATACCCGCGAGCCGCCCCTGGCTGTTACATACTTAAATATTTACATACACACAACAAGAACAAGAAAGTAAATCTCCTTTACTTCCTGTGATCGGGTAAACAAAAATGAAAAGAAGGATTTAACTTTACCTGGAGTAATTTCGGTTATTTCGCCCCTCGATTTTTTGCCTAATGGCTGGAAATAAGAGTATATAGTGCCTCTTTTACCCTGATTATCATCCTAAAAACAAGAAACAAAATCATCATGAATACTTAATACTTAGTTGCATTGCACAAGAAGTCGTATATGTATTTATTTAACTCGTTTTATAAATGTGCCTCCATTTTGCAACTTACCATAGTTATTAGTTCTTAACACACTTCTAATACTACAAGTTAAGTTACGAAGTCACTGTTTTTCTATTAATTAAAAACGCGAGCGCTGGCCTGACTTAGCTATGAACTCTGACTCTGCTAATCGAGTGCTACGGCTACGCGACACTACGCGTTGACCGTTTCCTTCGGAAGTAGGGATGGGCACTGTACAGGTTGTAGGGAGGTGTGTTTGATACCAACGAACGCAATCGATCAGTGTAATGCTAAAATCTGTAGTAAATGCTAAGCAACAATTATTAAAATTTAAAAAATATATATGAAGCTTGAAGCTTATTTGTCTTCAAATACTACTTAAATATTCTCGGGAGGGGGCACCTGCCCCTAGTGCCCCCCCCCCCCCCTGGATCCGCCCTTGTCTATGCGAAGCTTCCTGATTGTGTCTTGTGTGTTCTGTGTTCTGTCCCTTCAGTCTTTTTTCTCAATGTCTTAAGCTAGCCACCATTGTGCCTGTTTTTAAAGGTGGTGACAGGAGTGAGCCATCGGATTTTCGCCCAGTGGCTCTCCTGCCGACATTATCCAAGATAGTGGAAAAGTTGGTAAAGGTACGAATGGTATCTTTTTTTGTCTAAACACAACATTTTGAGCAAAGAGCAATTTTGATTAAAGTCTGGTTGTGGTCCGAATGATGCAATGTTTGCATTTTTGGAAAGGCTTTAAACTTAATAAACAGCCTAATGCAGCGGCTGTCTTTTGTGATTTGAAAAAAGCGTTTGATTGTGTCAATCGTTCTATTTTATTTTACAAGTTGGAGAAGTATGGCTTAGAGGTAATTAAATGATATTTGACAGAAACAGAAAGTGACGCAATTTTAAAAAATCGCACATTTGATGTGATAACTCAGAAACAGAAAACCGAACAGCCAAAAGCAATTGATTGTTGGCGGCCGCCAAGTGTGGCTAAAAAATGGCTAAATCAAAAATATCCCCTCGCAGCCATTTTCCATAAAGAAAACTCTGCTGAAGGCGCCTAAAGAAGTTTTCACTTCCTGACTGTTTCTCTCCCTCTCGCGTGGATGAAGTCGACGCCTACTTTACCCGAATGAGCGTAACATAGCTGAGTGTGATGGCTTAATCTTGATCACTACCCAGAAGCAAGTGTGCAAAACGCGCCTATAGAAGTTTGGACTTCAAAAAACGTTGGGCATCGGATTTAACTTTAATATTAGCGTATCCGTCACTGAGTATTTATCAATTAACTTTAAAGCAGAATTCCACATTCCAGCCCTTCTGTGGTACTTCATGGTTCATTATATTCACGAACTATATATCTCGGATAGGGCATGAGTTTCTGATTTCAATTTACAAGCAGTTGGATTTTATTTTCTTTCTTACCTGAGCAAGTAATGCTAAGTGATGACAACGTCGGCGACGTTGAAGTGATGAAACATCTACGAGCTACTATAACCCAAATATGTGTCATTTAACAAATTAAATTAACAATCTCTTACTATTTTAAAATATAGTGGTATTAATAATACAGGAATACGGGCCATCAATCTAGAACACTAATCTTCCTACAAAAGGTCGGTCTTTATATGGAATTATAAGAGTTATTAGTCTTTGGGCTATTTGTTCTAGATCTTTCAAGATTTCTTCAGCGCAGCTTTTATCTATCGTAAGCACATTCAATTGTTTTTGTCTAACGGTAAATGCGAACAATCAAAGTTAAATAATCTGCGATTTACTCATGCAACAGTTACCTCCGACTTACATAAGACTTAAGGTGTACTATAACATCAATAATTCACTGACAATTATGATTCTTGTTTCGGTACTAACGGCTATTTGACCAAAATGGAAAATGAGGACAGGGTGGCATATTTTTAGCCACCTTTGCTAAATTAATAGAAATCAAAAAGCGAATGCGGTGGTTGAAATTAAAGGCTAATAAAGCAATGAAATTGAAAACAAAATGAATACCTTCCAAATAATTTCACTATAAGAGATTATTATGGTTGGGTTGTGATATATTTGTTCCTCGTAACGAGCATAATATTATTTCTGACCTGAAGTAAACCTAAAAATATAGAATTATAATAAGTAGTAACCAACTGCGTTAGCATCTCGTGATTTACGGTTATATTTGCCGAAAGCATTAGGTAAGAATTCCGAAATGAAATATTGTTGGCTTCAGGTACCGTTTGCTTTGTTTTTATCGTTTGTTATAATTTCCGATATTTTAGAAACGATATTGCTACATTCTATTATTGTGCATTGAGAGAATGTAATAGACTTCTGGTAATTTGTATAAAATATCCCTTTTTATAAGAATTGGCAGGAAGTTTTAAAGTAAACACAGTTGCGAACAAACGCCATATTTTGAAACTATTTGAAGGGTGTTTCAAAAACTCAGTTATTGTTTTAAAAGACTTATCAATCTAATCCAAAACAACCTAAACTTTTAGAAGATCAACACTGGAATTTAGCTTTAAATTTTAATAGATCTCTCCTTCCGTGGAATTCGATCTGTGTAAGCATTTCAAATTTCATAACCACACATGAACAGTTTGAACAATATTGCGGCATACGAAATTATAAATTAGAAGTCTAAATATTTATTGAAGATTTGGGTAAAATTTTAGAAGATTGGGCTTATAAGATGAAACAAAAAATGACACGAATGCAAAGAACGAATCCATTCAATGATATTTCATTTAAAAAAGCCAGGGATGCCAGAAACAGCAGACGAAATGAACTATAGAAAAATACTAATTTATACAAAGTGAGCGCAAGAAATTCAACTTATGGCGAGTACAAAAGAAGATTAAATTAATGGAACGAAGGAAAACTGGAGGAGTTACAACGCAACTTCTCCCATGTTGCTTCGGTAGAACTGGAATGGCGTAGTGAAGAAGCAGCACAATGCCTAGTCTCTTTTATTAAGAAAGAAGTAAATTATAGTGGCGATGAAACAGACAGATGGGTATATAAGATCATATTTTCCAAAGCAAAAGGGGCGGTGACAAAATTTTGACAAGTTCAAAATGATTGGTACTGAACCCTAAAAATTTCAACATGTGTTCAAGTCGCTTTCTAAATAGACTGCTGTGAAAAAGAGGAAAATATAACAACCGATTGCTTGTTTTTATCAAAAAAAACCTAATTGGCAGAAAAAAGGGATGTTGATTTAAAAATATTCCTATTGGAGAAAATACTATTTTCTTGTTTAATAAAACGTGCCCCAGAACCCCGGATAACACCAGCTGAGCTTTCCCAGTTTAGCTGGCAGAACTGGCGGTGCTAACGAACTCCACACCTGGAGCCGGGTATTGCACACATTACTCTCCGGTGTTAGGTTCGTTTTAAGTAAAATCATTTCCTTTTTAAAATTAATAAGAAAATCATGTTTCAATTTTGGCGCCCAACGTAGGGCCATTATTTTTAAGAGACCTTTTTTTACAAAATTGATGATTCTGATATCCGTTCTGTATGCCTTATTAGGTTTATTTACCGGGTGATTTTCATTAATTGGTAGTATTGAATGCACATTATTTTGATGACTTGTGATTTAATATTCCATATGTTGTTGTTATTACATTATTGATTACTGGACAATTTTGATATTTCTAATATTGCTTATTAATTTACATATTGACTTCTCCCAAGTGAACTTAAAATGCTGCGCCAAAAATTGGTTCAAAACTGAAAATATTTAAAATAATAAGTCACTCCAACAGAGCAAGTAAGTACTCTAAGTCATGCAGAAATAGGTGACGAAACACGGATGTGCTTAATCTATACGGTCATATCTTGACAAAGGCCACCATTCGAAAATAGTAGATGGTTTAAGAGAAGATTCAGACACAGCATAGCCCTTGAGATCTACAGCTTATTTTCAAACTCAGCCACAACCTACTTTAAATATTGCAACAAGCTTCTTCTACACTTTTACAACAAAGGAAGCATTGCCTATCAGTTAATTACTATAAAAGTTGAAAAAATATATATACTTTACAACTTGGTTTAATCAGTGGCGTAGTGGTATGGTCCCGGGCCCTGGCGCCACTTCTTAATCTGGGCTCCCTCCTCAGTTGGTATAAGAAAAATAGTGGAGAGGGAATGGTTTGTTGTAGGGGCGGTAATAAAGTCGTAATTATACACATTTGTAATGACGTAATTTGTGTTGATTTTTATTTAGTGTACATACGTCAAAGAGCGGTGACAACAAATTTAAGAGAAAAATGGTGTCCGATAATTGTTCACTTTTATGAATATACAATTTACACGTAGGGAACCTACGTATTTGACCGCCAGCATGACGTCGCTACAAATGTGTATAAGTTCGACTTTAGCCAGCTTCGGCCGCCGGCGCCGTCTGATAAGAATTGCAGGGCGAAAATCTTGTCAGGTATAAAGTCTATTTTGGTCATCCAAAACGCATTTTTGGGTTATTAACCATTCATTTATATAGCGCATCCATTTACTTCTTTGAACTTGATCCTCATCTATCACAGACGTGATAATAATATTAACTTCTATAAGAAACATTGTCGAAACGATATAAGCTTCTGAGCAAACGTGTCAGCAATATCGTTTTTATATTTTGTTCTTAGATTTTCGGCTTTTTTGAATCGTTTAAGGTAGCAAAAGTCAATATTACGAATCCACCAACATATATGTTAGAATCATCTGATGGTAAACCTATCAAGGGGTGTTTCTATGAAGCCGAATTACAAAAAACCAACAACCCAGATGTCTACTTAATTGAAAAGATCACTTGTCGTCGAAGAAGAAATTCGATAGATCAACTTTTGGTGAAATGGTTAGGATTTCCTGATACTTATAACTCTTGAATTAGTGTGACAGATTTTGTTTAAATGTATATACTTGAAATAAAACTGCATAATTTAATTTAAACATATGGAGACATCTACTCTTATTTTTAAAAATTGTTTTAGGCTTCTGGGTCCTTCTCCCCTTTACAATACTCGTCAGAACCTCAATTTACCTCTGCCTATCCCAAGGACTACTTTAATTAAGAAATCTCTCATTTATGAGGGTCGTAAATTATACATTCACCTGCCGAGCAGCCTGAAATCAATACAGACGCTGAAATCCTTTCGCTTTTTACTTTGGAAATTGCTCCTGAGTAAAGCTTACTACAATTTGGAGGAGTTCTACCGGGACAGGCTATGAGGTATTCTTAAATTGTCCCGTAATGAACCTTTTGTTGGTGTACATTTGGTTTTATTCTGGTTATATGTATTTAAAACTTATTTATATATTCTCATGCCTTGTCTATAAAAATTCGTATATTTTCGGACTAATAAAGTATTTTTGATTTTGAATTTGAATTTGTCAACTTTAACTATTGATGCTTCAAACTTGCTTTAAATAAGGGGGATAGTCAATGTGCTGTAATTGTTTTCTGACTGTGATATATATGGGTATTAAATCTATTTTACTTATTTTGATGAATCACTTGTATGTACCTATGTATTTTAAACTTATTTATATGTTCTCATGCCTTGTCGATAAAAATTTGTAAATTTTTCGGACTAATAAAGTATTTTTGATTTTGAATTTGAATTTGTCAACTTTAACTACTGATGCTTCAAACTTGCTTTAAATAATGAGGACAGTCAATGTGCTGTAATTGTTTTCTGACTGTGATATACATATATGGGTATTAAATCTTTTTACTTATTTTGATGAATCACTTGTATGTACCTATGTATCACTATTTTTAAAGATTTTTTTCATTTTGTATGTCTTCCTTTGTGTTAGTTTAATATGTACTATGATAGTGGTAATTGATAGTTTTAAGGACTTTTTTCCAGCCGTGTCAATAAGACTGTTTGTCGTCTTCAGATAATAAATCATTTTGAGTTTGAGTTTGAGTTATTTGTTTTATTTTTGCTGTGTATTATGATGGTTTAATGTTATCCCTTGTTAAGGATAACGAAGCTTCCAGCATAATAGGCTTAAAATCGCTTACTATATTTTCAAGTCCTTGAGATCTGTCTACAATTGGAGTTATTAAAATGGCTAATTACGAAAGACGAAAGGGCCTTCCCATGTAAAATTTAATATTTTTTTGCTATTTTGAAAAATAACATTTACAAAATTATAATTTATTCAATATCTCTTACGTTTATTTTATATTGTATAGGTATTTTAGAGCAATAAATAATTATTACCAAAATTCCTCAGGTATAGCATTTTTTTTACTTTTTTTTGTTAGTATACTTTTATTGAGAGAATAAAGACCCGGGCCCTTATATTTGTATTTAATGATTAGTTTAGTGTAAAGTTAATAAATAAATAACGGCATAGACTTTCTCGTATATACTTACCACTTGTGGTAGATATTTTTGGTGGAGTATGATTTGAAATTATTCCGTCAAATTTGTTATAAAAATACATACATTTCTTTAAAAAAATATTTGAAAGGATTTCAGTCTTGTGAATTTATTACCAAATTTGACAAAAAAATGTCTTACCCAACAAAATATCCACCACTTGTGATATAACCACTGAATATCACATTACAATAATTTTAACAAGGCATCTCATTTTGATGGGTTGCCTGCTTAATTGACCGTTGATATTACTTTTACTTTAAAATTGCTTTATTGTCATTAAAGTATTTACATCTCATTGACAAAGCACACAAAAATATCATCGAATACTACCTTAATATAAAATATTATCTAATAGAAAGTACAAAATGAAGTAAATATAACAAACAAAAATAATAAACTCGGAAGACAAACGAACATAAAATATAAAAAATACAAATAAAATGTCAGTATGCGTCAAGTCAAATGCAGAAAAGTTATATATTTATAAAACCAATCCAATTTATGAATATATGAACATTCATAATAGTCAACAAATAAAAATAACATATAACATTAAAAACACACAAATCACAACCATATTACTTACAACCGATCCTCAAAGTATTCAGATAATGTATAATAGGCTTTACCAATCAATAGTTTTTTTTACTTCGGAACGAAACTTTGTCTGAGGCGTAATAGCTTTGATTTCTGTTGGCAAATAATTGAACATATTTTTGGCATTGTAAATGACTGAATTTTTTATAAGAGTGGTATTTGGTACAGGAAGAGGTACGTTATTAATATGTCTGATATCATATCTGGCTGCGGGTTTCAGGTACTTGTTTTTCTTCTTATGTATTAGACATACACTTTCCATTATAAATATGGATGTTAAAGTAAGTTTACTTTTAGATATAAATAGCGGTCAACACGAATCCCTCGGTTTCACCCTATACATGTACCTTATAGCTCGCTTCCGTATTACAAAGATCATATTTGTTAAATACTGGTAAGTATTTCCCCAAAAGCAAATCCCATATCTAAGATGGGTGTCAAACAGGGCAAAGTAAGCCTTCCTCGTACACGACGAATCAAGTTCCCGCGAGACTACTCGAAGTGCATAGCAACTAGCAGACAACTTACTACAGAGATTAACTATATGTGACTGAAACAATAGTTTCTGCTCAATGTGCAGACCTAAGAACTTAGTACAGGTTTGACTATTCACTATCTGATCACTCAAGTAAATGTCCCCAAGCACACACTTAAAATTAATAATATTTATTTTCTGGACATTAAAAGTTAGCACATTTGCATCACGCCACCTCTTTATAGCAGTAACACCAGAGGACACCCTCCCACCAAGTGTTTCCAGGTCATCACTATGTGACAAAATACTGGTATCATCAGCGAAAAGAGTAAAGGACCCTCCACAATCTACGCGAGCTAAGTCGCTAATATACAACAGGAATAGTACAGAACCCAACACTGAACCCTGGGGTATGCCCGCAGTAATATCCAATTGACTAGACAAGCTCCTCCCAAAGATACTTGCTGTCTTCTTCCGGAAATATACGACCCAAAACCAATCCAGTGAGACACCCCTAAAACCGCAACATTCAAGCTTTTGCAACAATATCCTGTGGTTGACACAGTCAAATGATTTTGCCAAATCGCAGAACACTGCCTCAGCCACCTGCCCATCATTAAAACTCTCTAAGAATGAAAAAATTGCATCATTTGTGCTTTTATCCCTCTGAAACCCAGACTAATCCTTATTTAAAATTTTGTTTTTTATTAACAAAGATACTACGCGTGTTTTTACTAGCCTCTCAACGACCTTTGACAATGTCGGGAGAAGCGATATTGGCCGAAAACTATAAGCCGAAAGAGTATCTCCCCCCTTATGTACTGGAATAATTATTGCATCCTTTAAAGATTGCGGAAAACACCCACTCATAAAAGAATGATTTATTGCGTCAACCAACGCTTCAATGGTTGATGGAGGTAACTGACAAAATATTTTAATAGACATGCTATCCCAGCCAGAAGCATTCTTATTTTTTGTTTCACGAAACACATTTGTTAGCTCCGTTGCGTCAGTTGGAGCAAAAAAGAAAGTTTCCTCCACATTAATTAGGTAGCCTGTAATCGGAGCATTATAAACATCTTATTAAATGAATACTTAATGTATATAAGCAAACAAGTAAATAAAATTAATAAACTAAATGTAAACTAAATAATTGATGCAAAAATTTAAACATAAAATTAATACCCTAAAACGGTGTTTTATCCACGATACCAAAACCGAATTATTGTACTCGACGCGCGTTTCGCTAACCATGTTAGTACCATCAGGAGATGCTAGGGGGCAGTGCATTTTTTTGGTACTTATTTTCTCAGTTAGCCAACGTCGATAGAATTTTTTAGTTAGTAATTCCGAGCAATATTTTCTATATGGATCTTACGTTTATTTTATATTGTATAGGGATTTTAGTAACAATAAATAATTATTACCCAAATTCCTTAGATTTAGCATTTTTTTACTTGTTTTGTTATTATACTTTTTATGAGAGAATAAAGGCCAAGGCCCTCGTGGGCCCACATAGGCCCTCAGGCCCTGGCGCCAACTGGCGTAGCTACGGCTCTGGATTTAATGCTTAGCTTAGTTAGTTTTAGTGTAAAGTTATAAAACTATATAGCCTTTCCTGGTATATACCAGTTGTAGATATTTTTGGTGGAGTATGGTTTGAATATTTTTCGTAAAATATGTTACAAAAATACTACACGAATAAATTTCTTTAAAAAAATATTTTTAAAGGATTTCAGTCTTGTGAATTTATTACCAAATCTGACAAAATAATGTCAAAGTATACTCATCAAAATATCCACCACTTGTGATATAACTACTGAATATCTTCTTCTGCTTCTTTTTCTCTGAAGCACTACAACCCAGGGTGGGTTTTGGCTGCCTTAACTATTTGTCGCCATCTAGTTCGATCCTCCGTAACCCCTGAATGTAGTGCAGGTCAGCAACGATGTTGTCTCTGCAGCTCATTCATGGTCTTTCTAGGGTTTTTTTTCCGACTGAATTTGTTCCCATACCAGTTTGACATATCTTTGATCCGCCTGACGTTGTATATGACCCGCCCATCTGAGTCGCAGGGACTTTATTACTTGCGCAATATCGGGTAGGTTATAAAGTTCCTTGAGCTCATTATTTGTGCGGATTCGGTATTGCTGTAGGAACTGGTCTAAAGATGTTTCTAACGAATTTTCTTTCAAAGCATCTAAGTGTTTGTTCATTTGCCTTGGTTAGTGCTTTCGCAACCGTACATGACAATTCGTCTAATGATTGTTGTGTATATTTTTATCTTCGAGGTTCTTGATAGCCATTACAAGTTTTGTTTAGGGCGTAGAAGCATCTGCTGGCACTCTTTTTGATTTCCTCCGTTATGTTGTTTTCGGATGTTAGTGTTGTTCCCAAGTATTTAAAACTTTTAACTCCTTCAAAATTATATTCACCTATTGTTACGTTTTGCCCGATTCTATCTATGTGCTGTCGTTTGTTTACATACATATATTTTGTTTTCTTTTGGTCAATTCTGAGCCCCATCCTTTTTGTCTCTTTTTCCATTCTTATGAATGTTTCTTTGACTCTAATTACACTTTTACCGATCACATCAATATCCTCTGCATATGCCAATAAAAAATTACGCCCACTCGCAGTGAACCTTTGCATTACTATATTGGCATCTCGATTGGCTTTGTTCGGAGTAATATTGAAAAGCAGTGTGGATAGTGCGTCCCGCTGTCTCAGGCCGTTGTTAACTGTGAAAGAGTCCGACAGATTATTTCCCATTCGCACTCTACTGCTCGATCCCTCCCCACACATTCCAGTGAGCTCAACCAGCTTCCCGGGAATGGAAATATCCGTAATAGCATCCCGGAGTTCTGTTCTTATAATACTATCGTATGCCTGCTTAAAATCTACGAACAGGTTGTGCAGGTCCTTGTCGAATTCCCATGATTTCTCCAACATTTGCCTTATTGTGAAAATCTTGTCGGTGGTGGATCTTGATTTCCTAAACCCACTCTGGTATTCCCTAATACTATTTTGAACGATTGGTCACTAGCCGTTCTAGTAGGATATTGGCCAGTATTTCATTCATTTGATTTTATCACCTTCTTATGTAGCGGTATTATTATACTTTCTGGCCATTCCTTAAGCATAGACTCATTGTTCCAGATTTCAACCAGAATGGGATGCAATTCATTACGGAGCGTGGCGCCTCCATGCTTCAGACATTCTGCTGCAATGTTGTCGCTGGTGTCTTTCCGATGGCTTTGGCGACTTTTTCCATGAAGGGTTCATTGACAGGTGGGTCGGCAGTGTGCCATATTTTACGCTGTATATGTTCAGATTCTGTGACATTCAGGAATTTCTTAAAATAGCCTTTCAAGGTTTTGATAATTTCGTCCTCATTGGTTGTAAGAGTACCGTCATCTTTCTTCAGGTAGTTGACAGGGATGACAGAGATTCTTTTTTATGTCTGATATTTCCCTATAAAACTTCCTCGACCCGCTTCTACATTTTGGAGACGTTTCATGTTCCCTGTTTTTCCTTCAGATTGTCTTTCAGACTGCATCCCCCAATGAGTTAAAGTGTTTCCTATTTTCATCGTTGGGGTTCCCCCAGCATTGTGATTCTCGGCTCATTTCTTGCCGATACCAAGTTCTGACATCCTTCATCAGACCATTCTTTCTTTTTAATTCTGGGTAATATTCCTAGTATCTTTTCTGCAGTTTTGGTTTTTGCCTCTGAATATGACATTACAATAATTGTATTAAGGCGTCTCATTTTAATGGGCTACTAATTAAATAGCCTATAATCGCAATTTTATAAACATCTTGATAAATGAAATAATTTAAGTTTATTTTTCAAATGTTTATAATAAACAATTAAATAAAATTAATAAACTAAAAAAATAGTTGATGCAAAAACTTAAGCATAGCATTAATAGTCCAGGAAGCAGTGATTTTTTTGGTACTTATTTTCCCAGTTAGCAAACATCGATAGAATGTTGTAGTTAGTAATTGTGAGAAAAATTTTCTATATGGATAGAGAGGTTTTTCCGATGGGTTCATGCGGAAAATGCGTCAGATGGTAAAAATGCGCAGCACTTCTTTTCCACTGATGAAAATGGTTTTAGTATGGTTTTAGTAGGAAGGGTATACTAAAGTTAAGTAAAAAAAGTCTGTCTGATGTGTAAGCATGCCAAATGCGTCTGGCAGGTGAAAAACTGATTTTTAATTTCTTTTCTTTTGGCAGTTCTTAAAATTTCTCGGATGTGATTATTGCATTTCCCATTTTTGGGAAAATAAGTACCAAAAAAATTCACTGCCTCCTGGACTATAAGTGAAGGGTTTAGAATCAATAAATATACAATATATATTGTTGATCTTCTCAGCTTACTAAGGTTATGGTTATGATAAATCGTGACCTAAAAATTAAAATGTTTTTAAAAGCGGGAAAATACAAAACATTTCCTATTGCTTATGTTCTCAACACAACTGAAATTTATATTTTAAATCCTAAATTTGTTATTCAGGTAATAATTGAAATTAGAAAAGCTATTCGTCACGATGACCAATAAGTTAAACAGAGATTAATAATACGTTGAGCTTTCAATATATATTAATAATACGTCGGAGCTTTCAATATATCCCATGGGTTTGAATCAGGAAATCGAGCGGACCAAATGATATTTAATTATTGCCTTATTAATTTAACGAGTAATGCTTTTATTAATTAAGCAAATCTTTTACATGCTTTTATCAGCGATAAAGTATTTTTTAGTCCACATATACGAGATTTGTAGCATATTGGTAAATGCGTTGTATCTAATTTACATAATATTTTGATCACTTACTGCACTATATAGACAAAACTAATCATGTAGACACAAACTAATTTGCATTCAACGCCTTTTATAAATAAGTCTTATATAACTTAAACTAACTGTTGTATGAGTATGTAAGAGTAAATTATCGAATCATTTACTGCGATTGTTCACATTCACTGTTAGACGAAAGGAGTTGTATAGTGATATATGCAGGGTGGTCTAAATTATATGTTGTGTGTATAGTTAAAAATAAGTGATAAAGTGCATATAAACTTATGCCCGAAAATATTTTTGTTTTCAGTATATTGAGCGTTGAAATGTTATGAAAAAATCGTATTTTCCAGTTTTCTCAAGGCGACTGTGAAAAACAAAAATAATTTAAACATTGCAATAAATTCGCTTTTAGTGGCCATAACACCGAGTGAGTTAGAAAGCAAAATCTAAAAGATTAATTAAATAAATAGGAAAAAAACATTTCAACGTTCTGTATATCCGAAACAAGGCATTTTCGGATGCAAATTCATAATGAACTTTTTTACTTTTTGACACGGTTGGTCACAAAGCGACTCTAACTAATACGTAATATGTAATTTTCTAAAAATTTACAATATGAAAAAATTAATAAAAGGAGTCCAAGAACTTGATTTATTTAGTATTATAAAGCTGGGTGGTAAAGTAAATATTTTGAGCCATATAAAATTGCGGTTTCTAAAAAATTAGGAAGTTTGAGAAAGCTCTAAATTTTATGTGCTGTTTTGACTGTTGCTAGCTATTCTTAGGGTAATATTTAGTGAAACACAGGCTTGATTTTAAATTTTTTGAACTTTGTGCTTATAGAAGCTGTTACATATCTTTAGATTTAGATCAAACTACGTTCTCCCAAAAACTTTTTAGCATTTCATATTCCATTCCATTCTATTCCATGTATTGGAGGCCATCATATTTTACCCGCAAATTCAGTAGGGTAGGATATAATAAATAATTTAAGATTGGAATTAATTAAACAAATCAACAATATCTCGAAATATTTTATAAAAAAACTGAGCAGGAAGGTCATAAGAAAAATCTTGCATTAATTGGGACGCATTTTAGGATATTTTATAAAATTGTAAACAAAATGAATCTAAAATTGTAAAATCGAATGTACTGCTGCAATAAATGAATTGTTTTTATCCTAAGCTGCCGTAACTAGCCAGTACCACAGCTTAATAATTAACGTAAATTAGACTTCATTCATTATCTACGTATTACGGATTATTTAAGAAAAATAATAAGCTGTAGAATATAAAAATCATTTTCTGTGCAGCAAAAGGTTTAGATGTTGGAAGTGATAATTAGCAGAGTCGTGGCATTTAGCGGTGAAGGCGATTCGTGAGAACAGGAAAGATTTAAAATAGTTTACTGTTACATTTAGCTAGCAGCATCCATGCCTACAGTGGTCTAACGCTTGAAAGACCATAGGAAAACTTATAAACTAGAATAGGCGTACAAGAGTTGATGTTGTAAATAATGATTTTACGCGGGCGTTTCACCAACGCTAATAGGCATTATTTTCCGTTAGACGATTCGACTTAAGCCATTTTTGTTCTCTTTTACGATAATGTATAGTATAGTAAAGTAAAGTATTTATTCGTGCTTGTACAAAATAGTTTACACACGTCAATAGATGCTAAATCAAAGGTAAAACTGTACAACAAAAAACGCAGTAAAAATAGTAAAATAGTAAATAAGTATACAACTGGAAAATACTATACAAGAAGTCAAACAAGAAGCACTATTCTTAGCAGAGTACTAAATTTGAAGGCCTCCGAAATTATAGGCATAAAACTCATTCATAGAGTAAAATGCTTCACGCTGCAAAAATTGCTTTACTTTGTTTGTGAATAGCTCCACCGACAACCCCTTAATGCAAGCGGGAAGAGTGTTGTACAGCATCCGAGCATAATAATTAAATGCGAATCTAGACGTATTTATTCGATGGAAATCGACAATAAGGTTGTTAGATGATCTCATTTGATATGGGTGTACTTAACCGAACCTTGTATATAATTGAAGGTTCTTCTAGACATTCGAAGATGTACATAGCGGGCACAGTCAATATTCAAGACTGCCTAAAGGCCTGCCTACAATCCGCCCTATAGTTCAACCCCATGACGACTCGCACGTCTTTGCAGCGCGAATATTCCTTTTTTTGTTGTTGGAGGGGAAAATGCTTTACGCACGCCACTCTAGTTGTTTGATAGCTGGCAGTGTGGGGCACCTCTTAAAAAACCTCCTCCTTTCCATAACTCCAACCCGGAACCGTTCGCTAAGACATACATCGAGAGGGAACCAGTGCCAATTTAAATCTTTCCATCCGGTCTATTCTACTCGTCTCTCTCGTTCTTCCTTCTCTTTATACTTCATTATTCCCCTTACCATTCGATGTAATACCTCCCAATATTCAGAATTGGATATCATTAACCGAACGAAATTTTCAGCCGTTATGTCCATTTCCACACCTGTGCTGGCAGCTATTCTGTATCTGATCCACCTTGGGCATATGAACAAAGAATCTACTTCGTCACAATATATGCAGTTGCCTTCTGATTTTTTCAATCTCTTCGTGTAGGTTCTGAAAGAACCGTGCCCTGTAAGGGCTTGGGACAAGTAATAGTTCAACCTTCTATGTCTACATCCAAGCCAATCTCTGAAGTTTGGTATGAGTTTCTTTGTCCGCTGTCCCTTCTCCCACCTATTTTGCCATTCCATCAGAGTGGCCTCCCTAGGTCATGTGCGCGTCTCTTGTATCTGTTCTATCACCACCTCATGTATGTACCTTCGTTCCTCTGTGAGGAGTTCCAGCGGAGGCGTAGCGGTTATGACCTGCAGAGACGCAGTTGACACAGTCCTGTACCCACACGCAACTCGGAGCAAAGCCCTTCTTTGCAGGTTAACCAACATGCTTAGGTACTTTCCTATTTGTATCACCCTGTGCCAGACGTCTGCGCCATACATTACTATGGACTGGATTACACCGTATAACATTTGCCTCTTCTGATTGTTTGGGTATCCTATATTTGGCATAAGACGCAGAAGGGCGCCCATTTTCTCTCCTGCCCTCCTTGTAGCCCTCTGAATGTGGTCTTTGAAGGCCATATTTTCCCCAACGACAATGCCCAGATAATTTAATGATTTACTTGGTCTGATTGCCACATCGTTTAGTCGGAAAATTATATCCCTTCTATCTCTTCTACCACTCAATATAATAGCCTCCGTTTTTTCCGGAGCCAGATGCAAGTGACTTGCCACCATCCACCGGTTTATCCTTCGTCCATTTTCCGATTCAGGGTATCGCCAGTTCCCGCTGTGGCCACCACCGCGAGATCGTCGGCAAAACCAATGACATGCACGCTCTCCGGGAATCCAGGCAAAGTACCGGGACATAGAAAATATTCCACACCAATGGCTCCAGCATTGATCCGTGTGGTATTCCTGCTGATATTTCGGTGAAATCCTTTGGTCCAGTTGTTATGCTCCTTTTCCGAAAATAATCCCTCGCTATGTTGACTAGGTATCCAGAGATCCCCCTGCCATGCAGTCGCTCCAGGATAACCGCCCAAGACGCCGAATTAAAAGCATTCCGCACGTCGAGTGTGACCAGGGCACACCATCTTTCGTCTTCTCCAGCAAACTTCTGCCTCGTCCCAATTTCCATGACCCTCTTTACTGTTACCATTCATATCTGGAAGGCATTCCCCTATCCGCCACCTGGGGAGGCACCCGATGGGGGACTAGCAACCCCGCACGGAGTTGCTGGTTTATTGAAATACATGATTAGTGGATTGCATTAATATGCCGAGAGCGTATCACGAACGTTTGCTCACTTTTAACATTATATTTTGAGCTTTACACCACTGTAAAATCAGATATCATTCATTCTAGGTTTCCAATAAAATCTAAGTGCATTAAAAATTCGATCTATTGTGAAAATGTCTTGAATAATACACAGCAGATTAATATAATTTATTATTGATTACGTTAGCTTCTAATGAACTTAGGTTCGTCATAGCTTTAGGAATATTCTAGCACTTGACTTAGGTTAAATTATATACACTTTCTTGTTTTGCGATAAGTCCGTTCAAGTCTATTGCGCTGTTACGTCATATCATTCCATCTTTCTTTATGCAATGAACGTATGTACTAAATTGGTCCGTCAAATTGGAATCTTTGACATCGATTTGCGTCAATGTCAAAATATCATAACGAAAATAACAGATTTAATTCATTTATTGATTTGTTGGTAGTTGGTTTGTGTTTTACGCTAATAATTGCTAATAAAAATCGTTTTGAGATGCCCCACCGGTTCAGTGAGAAAGAGCAAGCTTTAATTTTAACATTAGTGCATTATTTCACATGTGAAAAAGATGCTGGTAGGCCACTTTTACCCTGGAAAGCTGTGCACAATGTAAGTAATATTTGTTTTCTATTTATTTGATAAAAAATGATATCTCTAGAAAAAATGTATTTTTGATGTGTAAACATCTTACGCGGCGATATGAGGACAAATCTCGGCAAATGAGACGGAAATACGCAAACCAATTCTACCGCCAGGGCGGTATTATATACAATTTTGCCATTTAAAATCGTTTTAAACGGATTTTAGACGATAAAAAGCATATTATTATTTTAAATTAAACGAACTGTCAAAAGTATTATTCAGATGCCCTGACGTTTAAAACAATAGCCGCGTTCGTTTTTGTCATCTTTTTCCTCGATTTGCTCCAACATTTTGACAGGCACGTGACTTGGGTTTTCCTTTTAAATACACAGAACTCGTGACTGTCAAATTTTCAGAGCAAGTCGAGGAAAAGATGACAAAAACGAACGCGGCTAATATTGTCATAAGTATGTAAAATTGATAAAAACGAAACGTGCTCCGGAATAGAAAACAGGTACAGAGACATCTTTTGGCTAGTGTAAAAAATAACGTACGAGTCTATCTAAGACGTACGGATCTTTTCTTTTGACGTCAGAAATTCTGACGTAACAGCGCAATAGCCTTGAATGGACTTTAGTTTGTATATCTACCTTTAAAACTATATCTCGAGTTTAAAATCAGATACAATTCATCATATTGTGTAATGGTTTGTGAATAATACACAGCGGGTCAGTGCCAATATATTTTAATATTGATTTCGATAGTTAGCTGGCTGTGGGATATACATTTTTGACCAAAACTGAAAGTCAAATATTTTTTAAACTAAACAAGATCTGGATGAGGGTATCGGCATTCGCTTGCATAAAGTATGCACTATCGACTAGCACTCGCATGCCTTTAAAACATTACTGCAACTTTCCTTTGCATGGTGTTAAATGAAACCATGCATTTTTGCAACAGTTGAACACATTCACTGCCCGTACCGAAAGGCATGTTGCGTTAGGTGTCACTTAATATTTTTTTATATACAAGACATTACATGTGATAATTGGGGGTTTACAACATTAAAGTATTTTACATTTTGTTTATAAAAAAATGCACGGGGAACGTTGTAGATACAGGTCACGTGTCAAGCTATAGTTGGTGCACATAACCACGCTAGGCGCATTTATCTGAGCACTATTGGTAAATACAATTTTTTTAAAATGTAATACGTATAAAAAATATTATTATTTTTATGCGTAAAATACTCTAAAGCATGGTGTAGGACAAAGTCCGGGGTCGCCAGGATTCTGACAGTAAAAGACGCAATCCTTTCTCTGACCGTTGCCCCACCAAACATTCACCTTCGTCTCTAAGCTATTCCATTTTCTCCTTTTGTACAATACTCTAGAAGGTGCTGAAGGATCTGGTGGTTCTTGCACCAGCAATTTTCTAATAAATTCTTATATGAGGTCGGACAAACTTTTACGATTTTCAGTGTGTTTTTGCACAAATACAATAAATTCAGCAACATTATCCCAAATATATGGATGGCACCAGATGAGATCCTCATGTTCACATGAATAATATGGCAACATTTGATCGCAACGATTAATATCTGCCATACATTTATTGCATTCATTCATCATCACTTGATCACGTCGTGTCGTTGCTTAATCCAGTTGTCCACTATATACATCAAAAATTTCAAATTCCCTCTGTGTTGAATTAAATAACCAGCTCGCCTTTCTTTGACATTTTAGCTAGAACTTTGAGAGGGTTTTCCCTTCTGTTTGACTTGAGAGTTCCCGTGACATATGTTGTTGATATAATAAGTCCTTAGTCATCTTTACGCTGTTGAAATTGTCCATAAGCACTGCATGCCCAACTTCTAGGTATTTTTGTAGAAGAGGCAGTACTACGTTTTCTGTGTGCACAGTGTCAGATAGTTGGTGATTAGCAGCTTCTAAATGCACGATTAATTTAAGGATTAATCCATTTGATTCGTAGTGCTAAACAGTATAGACGCATCAATTGATAATTCTCCGTTGAGATAATCATAAGATCGAACGAACTTACCTGTGATGTTCGATATTGATGATATAAAGGCCCCGTCGAAGAAAAATTGTAAATACGTAGTATATTCATCTTTAATGAATCGGTCACGAATCGGTCATATATTTCAATTCAAAACACACCCCACTCCCCTCGCTCCACCGGCTCTGACCGTTTCCAACTCTACACCTTAGTTCACTTCAAAGCTGGAGAATTGTTGCAATTTTATTAACTAAATACAGAAACTAAATTTAACACGTAAGAATAGTTTGATCTGAGATTAACGGTATGTTATATACTTGAGCAATTGTTTTCTTTCGTGGAAGAGGCTTATCTTAAGTTGTTTCGATGAAAACTGTAAGTTTTGAGCTGCCTTAAGCGTATCTTCTAAAGCTTCTCCGAAAAGCCATTTTCATTTCTTATTTAGGTTTAAGATTGTCAGCTCCGATAAAAGCCTCCCTACATCACCTAATTTCTCAATTAAGTCTGTATTAACCTTTCAGCCACCTCCGGTTGAATAGCGGGGCCCTTTGTCTCTAGCAACGCTACTTCATTGCCGAGAGCTATTAGCATGTCTTCATTCAACCCACCTAGTCCATTATTATTATTCTCCTGCTCCACGTCTGATAAAAATAGATAATCTCGATTTCACTATTAGTGAATCCAAGATTTCTTATGAGAGTTTGTCAAGCAGCTCACATTATCCGAAATAATAAAACATTTTAATTGCTTATCAATTCATTACAAAATAGGTCCTCCATTACCAAAAAAGGTCAGGCTTTGGGTCAGGCATTCAATCTGCTGCTATCATAAATAGAAAAGGAAACTGATATCATAACCAGTCTAGTCCCTTGTTAACATAAACAAATAAACTGATATCATAATCAACGTTGAGCTAAGCAAAGCTCTTATAACAAACAATGAAAATGACATAATTACCAGCGAATAGGAATTTGAAGGAATTAAACATCTTATTTGTGGCCCATTAACCAATCTTATAAATCAATGTTTTGGTGAGTGCGTTTTTCCTGATATACTGAAGAGGGCTGTAGTGGTGCTTGTCTTCAAGAAGGGTGATCCCTTAGACTCTTCTAATTACAGGCCCATATCCCTTCTTCTAATAATCTCGAAAGTTTTTGAAAAATGTATGGCGGTAAGAATGACAACATTTCTGGAGTCTAAAAATGTCTTTACAGGCAGTCAGTTTGACTTTCGAAAGAACTGCAATACAACTCTCGCTATTCTGGATTTGGTTAAACGGATTCAGGATGCATTTGAGAACCATTTATACCTCTCAAGTACATTCTGTGACCTAAGTAAGGCCTTTGATTGTGTCTCTCATGACTTGCTTCTGAGAAAGCTGGAAAAATATAATTTTAGCAATAACAGCATTCCAATGGTTTCTATAGCTATCTCACAAACAGAGTGCAGAGTGTGCGAGTGGATGGAGTAGAGTCGGCTGAAAGAGTGATTGATGTTGGAGTCCCTCAGGGATCAATACTTGGACCATTATTATTCCTTATCTATATAAATGACCTACCACAAGTTTATCAGGAATGCTCATTCACTCTTTTCGCGGATGACACAACATTCACCTGTGCACATTTTAATTCCGGAATTGCACAGGAGGCGTTGGGTGAGGCACGGTCAAGGGATGAACAATAGTTTGCAGCAAATGAACTGCATCTTAATGCTGGAAAAACACAGAGCATGATTTTCTCTACAAGGCCCATTCCAACTGAGGCAAATACAGAGGGTTTAAGGTTTCTGGGAGTGCATCTTGATCCTGGACTCCTTTGGAGGGCTCACACAGACTCCCTGGGCAAGAGGCTTGGGTCTGTCACTTTTCTTGTGAGAAGGCTTTCTAAATGTGTCTCTTCCTCTGCTCTAAAGGCCCCCTTACAAGGTCAATATTATTGCATCAATATCGATATTGATCAATATATTGATCGTTTAATAAGTGGTATATTGAAACAATAATATTGATGGAAAAAGTATTGAAGAAAATTAAAATGGTTTAATTTTTATTGAAGGTCCGTCAATATATTGAGGCCGGGTCAATAAGTTTTACGTGTTTTGCGATGGAAACTGATAAAAATTCGAGTACAACTAGCGCAAAAGTGAAAAGTCAAGGAAAATACAGTGAAGAGGTTGAATTCGGCGGATAAAGAAGAGGAGAGAAAATTTATTTTAAGATGTATAAAGATACGTATTCTATTTATATTTTGAGGTCTAAAAATAAAGGATCTTATTTTGTATAATTGTATCGTTTCACTTATTTAATAAATCTGTATGTCATGATGAGGTATTTTAAACCAAAAAAAATTAAAAAACTTATTAAATGAAAAAAATAATTTTGGTAAATGTGCAGTTTAATAATGGTTCTGGACAAAAACAGGTTTTCAAATTCTTGTTTTTTTGTTTTACAATAGTCTATTTATACAGGGTGTTCTCGATTTTGTAGCATGACTTTTATAGAAAAAAGCGTTTTGATACAAAAGTTCTGGCGAAATCAATGCAACCAGCTGCTGAAGTTGTTCATCCATTCGCAAAAAATTGCGGTAGTCGTCAGGCTCAGTAGTGAGTCATCTGATTAGTTCCACATATCCATCTCTCGGCCTTTTCCCTAACCAGCTTTTGATCCACACGTTTCTTTGTCTCCTTTTTTTCTTCTTCTTGAGTGTCACGGCTAGCGCAATTCGCGTTATTTCGTCCATCTTTGTTGAAAGCACGATCGTAACTAACATATATTGATCAATATTATTGAGCCATGTGAGGGGTACCCAATTTTACTACATATTGCGTCAATAATATTGCTTCAATAATATTGACCGTGTAAGGCTGGCCTAAGACAGGCCTATTTTTCTCTCTTCCATTCACACATCAGCTATGCCATCCTGGTTTGGGGTCATAGTACTGGTGCCCAAGATCTGTTTCGGGTTCAGAGGAGAGTGGTAAGAGTGATGAATGGCTTGTCTTACAGGAAAGACTGCAGACAGGCTTTCATAGATCTTCAAATATTAACTTTACCTTCTCTTTATATTTTTGAGAGCCTTATTTTCATGAGGAAAAATCTCCACCTACACCTCCGACACAATGAGATTCACCAATATGAGACAGACCAGAAATGGACAGGGTCTTGTTCCCTCATATAGAAGACTACAGAGAAGCCGGGATGGATCTAATTCTCCAATAAATTCTCCAATAAATTACCCACAGCAATTTGTGAGTTACCAATACAGAGATTTAAAAAACATATTAAGAACTTTCTCATCAGCAGGGCATTTTATGACATTGGAGATTTCCTAGAATTCCAATTTTAACTGTGTCCTGGTGTGATTATTGTTTTAGGTTTTACCGAGTTTTATTAATCAATGTTGTCTTAGTTATAGGTATATGAGTTTTATTATTTTGGCCAATGTTTAGTGTACTCTGTAACTTAATGTTTTTTTTATGTTTGGATTTAATACCTTTTTAAAAATGTGTGTGCATTAGTATTAGAACATTATATTATTGATTTTTTCTATTGACGTATGCTAACCATATATTAACATGAATAAACAATTTGAATTTGAATTTGAATCATGAACAAACAAATTGATATCATAATCAGTCTTGACCTAAGTAAAAACTGGAGTATCCTCTACCTCTGAATTGCTAATCGAATCTAACCCTGAATAAGAAGCTATGTATTTATTGATTTTTCGATTGACGCGATAATTCACTATACGGTACGACAGCACGCCGAACATGACCGTTACGCAAATAAACGAAGACTAAGGTCCAGACACAGCTTATACACACAGTAATCTGTGCTAGAAAGTTAAAAAAATAGTCTTCAAATTTGATCAAATATTAACTTGCAATTTCAGCATTTTATAATATAATTCTTTGGTATTAATTATTAACTATTAGTTACTACTAGTGATGCAAAATTACTGGTAATTTATTTTTCGGTAAGAATATTGGTAATATTACGTCATATTACGTAATTTTCGGTAATATTGCCAAACAGCGTCGAAAAGGCTATCTTTTTAAAATATGCAATCCATATTTTAAAAACAAATCCATCGAGAGAACAGAGCTTCATTAAATGAACTGATAATTGCCCCAATTAGATGGCTTCAAAAAGTTTAATAACATACAAAATAATTGAACTTAAAACTTTCATCACAGTCTAATACAAATTTTCAACCTAAGTACAAAAAAAAAAGACAAATCGGTTAAATATATGTACAAGTTTATTATAAAAAGTAGTAAAATATTTTGCTGTGCAGTGAACCCAACTCTCATAGAAAATAGACTTAAATAAAAAAAATATTTATAAAAACAAATAGTAACTCTACTAACTCTTGTAAAAAAATATATAAAAGTAGCACTAACTTGCGTATATCACAAAATAAAATTAAAAAAAAATCTTGTGCATGTGATATGGACCAGCGCACTATCGCTACACGTGTTTTAGTGTATCGCAACAAGCAAAAATTCCGTTATGAATTTTAAAACGTGGCGAATTCTACGTAACCTTGTACGTTAACTCGGAAAATTTCCGAAACTTTTAGGGAATATTACGGTAACATAGGAATGTTACTCAAGGGGAATGGTAATATTACGGAATATTACGTAATATTACCGTAACTTCTGATGGTAATATTCGGACCGTGCATCACTACCAATGACCCCCATGTTAAAGCGCTTAAGGAAATCAACAAGCCTCAGCACCCATCTGCTGAAATACCACTCGGATTTTAATTGTTGCCAAAAGTAAATTAACAGCTGAGAAATGTAATTTCTAGTGTCCAGGTCTTATTGTGAACTTAATCGCCATTTATGGGTTTTATTAAAAAGTGAAAGATCGTTTCTAAAGTGAAAATTGATTGTTGCTGCTTGTAGCTGCGCCTGCTCTAGACATGGATATAGATCATGGTATATATACCTAACATACGTCTAGCCAAACATTAATTTCTGAAAAGGGAATATCTAATCTTTGAGCACCCAAATTATAGATTTGCATAGAGAGGTGAAGGCAATATCACCTCTCTATGCAAATCTTATAATTATTGGGTGTCTCATATACATCTTATATACAAAAAAAAACTCTATATCTTGCTCTATAATTTTGAGGCGCGTTCAGCACACTTTTTCCTGGGTAGCAAAAATGACTAAGCCTGAGTACAAAGTATTTATACCGTGACTAAGCTGCTCGGATATGTAATGATCATTCGGGTAAAGTCGAAAATGAGAAATAGTCAGGGGAGCGATTTTAGTTGCCATAAACCTATTATTTCATTCCCAGTTTTATGCGAATAAATGTAAAAACATCGATTTCTAGGTCAAAAAAATTGAGGATTTTATTTTTTTCTTGGAAAGCAATTATTTGACGAGAATTTACGCCAAAAACTCTATTAGAAGACACTTTGGAAATGATGAGGCCTTTCATGCAGATTGCGCAGGATTCAAAAATGTTAAATTGATCTCTATGCAAAATAACACACTTCATTGACACTCCAATACTATAATAATAAGAAATAACTAATCACTCAAGAGACTGCCGACGGCGGTTGAGGGAGTGTTTTATATAGATATTCTTGCCGCCAGCGTTCCGAAATATTCTCAAAGAACCGCGAAGTGTCCAGCGCAACAGCATAGTTTCCGCAAGACCACTGGCTATTCTTAATAGCATGCAAATTGACAAGTTAAAGATCCAAATAATTTTTAAGTGACATAAGTAACATGTGAATTAAAAATTATTTGAATCTTGCCCGCTTTGAATAATAAATATTGACAACTATTTTTAACCGTAAAATAATACAGTTATTATGTTGTAACAATCATTACAACTTAATAGAAATGTGATTTATATTGTGTTGCTGTACTGTTTAAAATATATGCATATTAAATTAATAAACTAATTTATCGTTCATATATAGAGAAACATTGCTTTGCATATTATTTAATAGTTGTTTAACAATTTTCGATTTATCAGCGAGACCTATATTCCTAATTAAATACGTAATAATTAATTGCATTTAATGGGAGCTTAGGTCTCGTGTTCCAATAATAATTTGCAATATTATTAGAAATATAAGATATTCGTATTTATAGAAATAAAACAAAAGGCTTGTGCTACTTTACTGCAGGTGAATGAGCCAATCGAAAACTGCAATTTAATATGCAAGCTTTTGCGCAACGAATTTAATGATATTTACCGGCAACAGGTGCGAAATGTAGTTTTAATGCAAATATTTTACTATTTTATGCATTTTTTCATGTTTCTTATAGTTAGTAATCTTCGAAATAAAAGTAATACATTAAACATCTAGGCTTAAAAGTTGTGAACTTTATAGTCACCATAACAAATTAGTGTTCTTAAGCATTAATTTCAATCAGAATTTGCCTAATTGGTGAAATAAGTGACAGAGTATTTCAATATTCCATTCATCAAATAACCATTTCCTTCTTCCTATATTATAATTCAAGTTGGACTGTTATAACTGAATTTTAATTTGTTATAGATGACGATACCCTAAAAGATTAAACGATGTGAAAACGACTTTCAATACTGCTGTATACATATAACACTATTCGTAGCCACCACATTTGAGCCGAAAAAAAGCCTACAAAGTTTGAGATTTGACACAAATTTGAGGCAGTACTTCACAAAAGCATTAGAAATAGAGGCGGTCCTAACTCAATGCGACTGATTAAATGAAATAAAATTCTAAAATTAAATAAAAATTTAAATTTTACACAAAAGACTACGTGCTACCCATTTTCACAAACAAATAAGCAATCGTTTACACGTAAGGAGACTATAAGCGATATGCCCTAAGGAGAAAAGACAACTTTCACATTTTTGCTAGGAAAACATATAAAATCGGCCATTTAATAAATATAATGGGACGGGAATAGGCTTATTCAGATATACGTGCGTTAGCAGCACCTATTTAGCTTAAAAGTTATCTATATAAACTTACTTTTGGATTCATTCCGCGATTTCAGCCTGAGGGAGAGACAGCTAATGTCGAGTTTTTAAACAATAATACACTCAAATTTCAATAATCGCAATCTAATAATTATAACCGGAACGGAATAGGCTTTTTCGGACATACGTGCGTTAGCAGTACCTATAAAGCTCGTAAATTATCGATATAAACTCTCTTTTGGATTTATTCCGTGTTTTCAATTTGAGGGAAAGACAGCTGATGTCGTGTTTTTGAACAATAATACCGTCAAATTTCAAATAATCGCAATCTAATAAATATAATGGGAAGGAATTAGGCTTTTTCCGATATATATGCGATAGCAGCACCTATTTAGCTCGTAGGTTATCTATATAAACTTCCTTTTGGATTCATTCCGTGATTACAGTTTGAGGGAGAGACAACTGATGTCCCGTTTTTTGAACAATAATACACTCAAAGTTCAGATTATCCCAATCTAATAAATATTATAGGAAGGGAATAGGCTTTTTCAGATATACGTTCAAAAGTTATGTATACAAACTTACTTTTGAATTCATTCCGTGATTTCAGATTGAGGGAGAGACAGCTAATGTCGTGTTTTTAAACAATAATACACTCAAATTTCACATAATCTTCTTCTTCTTAGTACGCCGTCTCCTTATCGAAGGTTGGCGATCCATCTGGCAATTATGATTCTGGAAGCCGCTGCTCTGAAAATATCAGTAGAGGTGCAGCCGAACTATCTTGTCAAGTTCTTTAACCAGGAGTTCTGTCGTCTTCCAACTGACCTTCTGCCCTGAATCTTTCCCTCAATTATCAGCCTAAGCAGCTCATATGTTTCGCATCTCATTACATGCCCAATGTATCTGGTCTTTCTTTCTTTGATTGTAACGAGAAGTTCGGGTTAGTACAGCTTCATTAGTTATTCTTTGCACTCATGATATCCTCAGCATGCGCCTATACAAGTACATCTCAAACGCCTCAAGTCTCCTCTCTGTAGTTGGATCGAGAGTCCATCCTTGACAACCGTACATCAAAACGGAAAACACATAGCATCTGACCATCCGCATTTGGAGGCCCTGACTGATGTCGCGGGAGGTAAAAAACTGTTTCATATTTATGAACGCCTTTCTCGCTTGTTCAATTCGAGACCTAATTTCATTTTTTGGTTCGCATTGGCCATTGATGTTTGTACCCAAATACTTGAAAGTTTTAACTTGTTCCAATGTGCGTCCATTTACTGTTAAGTTGGCGATAATATTTGTTTTTGCAAACACTAGTAATTTCGTCTTTGTTGCGTTGATGTATAAACCATATTCTTCGCTGTACTGAACTATACGGTCCATCATAAACTGTAGATCCTCTATATTATCTGCAAGAACTAACTAACTATGGTATCATCTGCATATCAGATGTTGTTTATTGCTATGCCATTCACTTTTATACCTTTTAATATGTCATCTAGAGATTCTCTAAAGATAGATTCGGAATAAATATTAAACAGCAGTGGCGACAAGATGCAGCCCTGTCTAACCCCTTTTTTAATCAGTGAAGCTTCGGATGTTTCGTCTTCAATTCTAACTGCGGCTATTTGATTCCAATATAACTGCGAGATTATATTAATTTCTTCCTTCTCCACACCGGTTTTACTAAGTTTGTCATGTTTCACGCAGTCGAAAGCTTTACGGTAGTCAACCAAACACGCATAGACATTCACATTCATGACTCTACACCTTTGGGTTAGCACATTTAGAGAGAAAAATGCCTCACATGTGCCGTAACCATTCCTGAACCCAAACTGCGTTTTGTCTACCTGAGTGTCGCATTTTCTGAAAATACGAGTATGAATGATTCTCAAAAAGATCTTAAGAACGTGCGACATCAGACTTATCATTCGATATTCATCGCAACTTGAAGCGTAAGTCTTTTTAGGTAGAGTTATAAAGGTTGATCTGAGCCAATCGGATGGTATGATCCCCGTCTTGCGAATAGCATTAAATAATGAAGTATAAGTATATTTAATCCAGTGCCTTCTTTATCTGCAATCAACTTGATTATTTCTGTATGGACGTTATCCGGACCTGTTGCTTTCCTGTTTTTTGTGCTTTTATAGCGTGTATGATCTCACTTTTAGGTATTTCTGGTCCTTTTTCATTCAACTCGATGTCTATATCTGGTGGGGTTTCGGGTCTGTTGTCATAAAAGAGTTCCTGAATATACCGTTTCCATCTCTTCAACTTTGCTTCCATTCCTATAATTATTTCATTGTTTTCATGTTTTAAAACAGCAACTGGAGGTGTGCGACGTTGATTTGTCATTCCTTAAACTTTCCTGTATTTATTAAACAAGTCATGCTTTTCTTGGAAGCATTCTATTTCTTTGCATTTTCCAGAAAGCCATATTTCTTTGGCTTCTCTACACTTTTTGCGGATTATTTAATTTATTTCCTCAGGTTTCCTCAGGTTTGATTTGTTTTTTCTTCTTTCTGTCATAAGATCCAGTATCTCCGAGGTCATCCATTCTTACATGCGCTTTTCTGGTATCCTATATCTTGTTCTTGTATTTCAGTAATCGCTGATTTCATTTTTGTCCAGGTTTGTTCTATTTGTAGTGGTTCCCAAATCGCTATATTCGTTAGCTTATCTTTCAATTTGGCTTCTATATCCTTTAATATGTCAGGATTTTTCAGTTTATCCAAGTCGTTACCTTTCCTAGGAGCGTATTTACTCGCTTTTTTAAAGCGTTTCATCCTGAAGTTCATCCCAAGTAAAGTATGATCGCTATTTATATCAGCCCCAGGGTAGGTTTTTACTGATTTTATGTATTTTTTAAAAACTGGGGATATCATAATAAAGTCAATTTGGTTTCTGACGATGATTTCTGTAGTGTGTCTTGGTGAGGTCCATGTGTATAGTCTTCTCGGGTGTAGTTTGAAGAATGTTATTTTCTACGTAAAATTGGGCCAGTCCATCTCCTCGCTCATTTCTTTTTCTTAAGCCATAAGTTTCAATCAGACAAATTTCCACGCCTGATCCGATTTTTGCATTTAGGTCGCCGAGGATTACGGTGATTTTCCCCTTTCTAGTAAGTCGCAGGACCTCAGTTACTTCCACTTCTGCGTCTGGTTTTTCACCCGTAGGTGCATATACTTGTATGATGTTTCTTATTCGATGCGTTGTTTGTAGTTTAATTAGCATGACTTGGTCGTTTAGTGGTACAAAGTCGCTGACTGATTTTGAAACATCATTTGTGAGAATAATAGCGGTACCATATCTATGTTCACGGTCTGAGCCTCCCGAGTAGTATATGCGTCCACCACTTGTCTGCTGTACTCCTGCACCAGGCTATCTAACTTCACTGAGGCCTAAAATGTCTATCTTTAATCTTTGCATTTCAGCTGCAACGTTTGCTAGTTTTCCATGAGCGTAGAGACTTCGTACATTCCATGTCGCAATTCGCACATAATCGCAATCTAATAAATATAATGGGAGCGGAATAAGCTTTTTCAGACCTAACTATTTAACTCGTAAAATATCTATATAAACTTCCTTTTGGATTCATTCCGTTTTTTCAGTTTGAGGGAGAGACAGCTGATGTCGTGTTTTTGAGCAATAATACCCTCAAATTTTGTATAATCTCAAACAAAAATCCCAACATTACCACTAAACAATGTTTCTTTTCTTTTCGTAATAAGAATTGTCCAAGCGGTTTCCAAAAGTACCTGATTCCCTTACTAAAAGAGTCACGATCCATTTCAGTCGTGATTTACGCTCACGACATTGTGAATAGTGTTCTATTGAATTAAACTGGTTTGTGGCACTTGTTTTTGCGGCAATAGGAATGCACTCAAATTTAATAATGATTACGTAAACTTTTGTTAATATAATAACATTTTAAATAAGATATTGTAAAGCGCTTTTATAACGAAAATACTTCATCAATTACTTTTAGATTTACAAAAACCTGCAAATATAAAAAGTACCATAAAGTATAGTTTATTGCTGTTTTTCAAATTACCTAACGGCTTTGTCCCCTACCATCATTAGATTCCTAAGCAAATATGGCGAGAATCGAAAAATTCCAGTATTTTTTTGGGCGTGTATATTTTAAAAAACGGGTTAATTTGAGGCATTCTATCGCCGAAAAAGTCGCAACGATAAAAAAAAACTGAGACGACAGTTTGATAAAGGATTTCTAGGACAAACATTCCCTAAAGGCTACAAAGCTTTGAAAATGTCGAGAAAATTGACTTTTCAGGGAAAATGTAAAAACATCAATTTCTCAGTTAAAAAAATAATTCATCTCGAAAATGGCTCTATTCGAAAAAGAAGTATTCACACAATAGAATATCTTAGTGCCTATTTGATAATTTTAATTACAATATATTTTTGATCAATTACTTGAAATGAAACATAAACTATTAAAATTCTTTGCAATATCTGCAACGCCATTATTTCTTAACCCTTCAGCACAAACAGGACGTCACGTCCCCGTCCCAAACTTCCCGTACTTCCTGCAACCGCGACGGCACTGGACCAGCTCAACTTAACTTATTGTTTACATTCTAATTTTTATTAGTCACCAATCAAAATGGGAACATCGTTTTCATTAAATAGTCTGGCAAATATTTTCTATAAAAAAGTGTGAAATGTCTCAGCTTTCTTTGCTTCAATTAAACGACTGATTTAATGATTTTGTTTTCATAGTAAATATCCGTTTTAGCGTGACATCCCACATACATCAAGTCAATGAACAAGAAAGAATTACGTGCATGTAACAAATACTCAGGAATACCGCTAGCATTAGCCTCGATAGACACAATTTCCCGGTATCAATTTTCGCAAAAAAGGATATTGAGTTACTTGCCACTTCCTTGTGGGTCAGATGTGTGCATCTACAGGGTGGATTTTTCAATTAATCCATTTGCGAATGATTTTCCCTCAGCAATATATGAGTTCTCTACAAAATTTAGAATAACGAGCACTAAAAAGGGATATCTTTTATACATGGTATTGCACATTGATATTTATTATACATTTATATTTATGTAAAGTTTAGGATAGCAAGGTGGATAAATTACAGACATTAAGCAAGGATATTTGTTTATTTCTTATTTAATTTTTTAATGAAACATCAGTTCTTCAGATTGCCGCTCGCAAAACCTCAATAAATAATATCTATTATTATGATTTGAGAAAAGTTTAACAGATATTTTTTTTATACATATAGCTTAAATTTCTTAAATAGATACTCTGTACTGGAACTGATCACAGGACAATAAGGTCATGTTTTGAATTCAAAATCAAAAAAGGAGCAAATAAAATCATCCAAAAAGATTTGCAAAAGAAACGCAACGCTAAGTGGATATACATAGAATCGTTGAAGACATCACAAAAAGCGTACAAACATCAGCTAAAAATGTATGCTCTCGTATAAAAAATCATAAAGATTGGAAGCTTTCTGCCAACAACATTAAACTGGTTACTAAGGGAAGTCAAAACATCAGAAAACTTGGCTTGAATAAACTATTCAAGAAAGAAATACGCAAAGATATAAGAAATCACAATACTAAAATCATAAAGGGGACCATCAGCCAATATTGGAAAGTGAAAATATTCTCACTGGCAACTGGAAAAACAAGATAACAAAAATTCTAAATCAAGAAAACGCAGTAGAACAAAACAAAAGAGACATAATTAATTTAGACAAATCTGTACTTCACTGCAAGAAAAAATTATAAGAGGAAAAATATTCAAAAGAACTAACAGGTATAACTAAATATGAAATCGAATAACGCTAAGTAAACTGATGAACGACAAATGTTCGGGAGAAAATAAAATTACCACATAAATATTAAAGCTCGTAAGAAAATCTCTAGCAGACGCAATCGAACTGTTATTGAATAAAAGCATTAAAAAATTAAAAATGCATAAGGAAATGTACAACTCTGAAAACATCTTTAAAAAAAGGTGACAATGCCAACTTAGAGAATTATAGACCTATATCTCGTCTATCGTACCAGCAAACTAATAATTGAACTGGATTACCAACCAATTTTAATTTCTTCAACACCAAACTGTTTGTTGTTGTTGAATTTATTTTATATGTATAATAATTTTTTATGAATGAATGGATCACTTTCAATATGTTGTTAATGAACTACATAAACCAAGCAGAAAATATTACTAACATTGGTGGGTTATACTAAAAGGTTTAAATGATTTATAGCAAGTTCTTTGGTCGAAATGATGTTTCATTGGAAATTCGATTGAGGATAAGGTTACATGTTGATAGTAATTAATATATTCTCAAAATAAGTTTGGATTGAAGCTATTAAATCAAAATCAGGAAAAGATGTTACTGAGGCAATGAAGAAATTTTCGAAAAGCATTGAAAATGTTCCAAATGCACTCAAACTGATATAGGAAAAAATTCTTCAATAAAGACTTTCAAACGTTAATGGTTGATTTTAACATAAATAATTATAACACTTATTCTAATTTAAAAGCAAGTGTGGTTGAAAGAATGAGCAGAACTATAAAAAAATTAGTGTGGAATAAATTCAGCTTACGTGGAAATTACACATGAAAATCTTTTAGATGACATATTTCAAAAATATAACAATAATAAGGAAAATGATATTTTAAGACTATCTTTACTCATCCAAAAACAATAGATCCAAAGATTGCAAAGTATAGTGCGGGTGATTTCGTGCGGATAAGCAAGCAGTGTGAAGCGTTTTTATAGGTTACATACCTATTTCGCATAAAAAAAGTTAAACTTGCGGAAAGTTAAACATTCAGATGTCCATTTGGTACAAAAATTATTAAGAAAGAAAGGAAACAAATATTTGGATTGGACAAATGGATTCTTAAAAGATATGTAATATAAATTAATAGTTCTCTCTTGCACAATTTTAATTAAAGCTTTATATTTTTTATTAAATAAAAACAAATATTAGTATTGAAGTATTGAAAAATTTTATTAAAAATCACTTTAAATTTAGACGTTAAATCTGTGTTTAAATATCCCATTTCTATATTCCGCACTCTGAATTATGTCCAAACCAGTTTGGCAACGCACAATTATTATATCAAATCGAAAAGTGTCCGCATAGAATTTTTGATATTCGGATTTTTGCGCTTTTCTATAAGCTTTACACGGAAATAATAACTAACAGATTAGAAACAAAGCTCGGTTTCAACCAGTCTGTAAAACAAGCCGGTTTCAGAATAGGATATAGTACCATAAATCTACTTATTTTGACGATTATCTACCATAAACTATAATTTCATCGAGCCTTATTGCTAGAGACCAGTAAATAGATAGGTTCAGGCGAGGCCGGGTGAGACACGTAATAAAATATAAAATGGAAAGCGCCTATCAAACTTACGAACAAAAAAGTTGAAACAAATATAATCTATGTAAAATGTAGAACGGAAAAGTGACAGAACGGTTCAATCGTTCAAAGCAACGAATAATGCACCTTTATATAACTCAGCCAATATTGGGTTAATTGCCAGTTGTCAGATAGTAATATTTATCGGTACTTATACGCAGAATAAAAAGAGTAAATGAGCTTCTTACAAATGGAATAATTCGAAGAAAAACTAGGGAATGTACGAGGGCATCTGTAAATGTTGCTGTACTAATTTTATTATCTATTTGAAAAAAATACCGGATCATCCACCATATACTTAGAAGCTGTAATAAATATGGATTCAAAAGGAATTTATACATCCTGTTTATATATTTCTGGTTTGTTTGTAACGCCTTCTGATATTTTAAATTGAAAGCTTTGTATTTCGTGCAAAATTTCTTAATTAGTAGCGCTTTCGGCCTTAGGCCAACATCTGTGCTTCTTTGTCAGGGCCAGCACAGTCGAGTCAAAACAATCAAACTCTTGGACCACACATAGGTTAAACATTGAGATTAAAATAAAATTAAAAGTTACATCATAAATCACTATTCAAATTTCTAAGGAGTCTGAGCGACTACATCTTTAGCGACTCGACCCTTTGCGGGTTTAATATCCCAATCCATGTGGCTTTTGTTGATTTCCAGAAAGTATTCGATTCGATCGAGATATGGCGAATAATCATGTCCATGGACAATGCTCGAATAGATTCCAGATACACAACACTCATCAGGAATATATATCAGAATGCATCCTTCCATATAAAAATCGACGAAGGAATGAAAGCAAATAATATTAAAATTAAACGTGGAGTAAGACAGGGTGATACAATTTCACCGAAGCTGTTCACCCTCGTGCTGGAAGATGTCTTTAAGAGGCTTCCATGGGGGAAAAAGATAATCAAGATCGATGGATTACATTTCAGCCATCTTAGTTTTGCTGATGGCATTATGCTTATATCGGAAGATATAGCTGAGATCGAGTCAATGCTCCAGGAATTGAATCAGGAATCAAGGAGAGTTGGTCTAAAAAAGAATTATTCAAAAACAAAAATAATGACCTCAGGAAATGTTCAAATATTCATAGACAACGTTATTATCCAAGTAGTTGATGAATACAACTACCTAGGCCACGCCAACTTGGAAAAGATAACCAAGAAAGTGAGATTAAGAGACGAGTCCAACTCTCTTGAGCAGCATTTGGAAACTGAGAGACAACACAATTCCCATCAACTTAAAACGAAAAGTGTATGATGCATGTATCTTGCCAGTATCTACCTATGGGCTTGAGACTGTTGCTCTAACACAAGTTAATGCGAAAAAGCTATGAGTAATGCAAAGAGAAATGGAGATATCGATGCTTGGAATGTCTCTCATATAAATGAAGAGATTCGCAGACGACGGGCGTTAAGGAAAAGAATTGCGGAACCGAAATGGCAATGGACGGGTTACATCGCAAAACAGAAGGATAGGAGATGGATACCAAGAATCATGCAGTGGCGGCCCAAGGAAACGAAAAGAAGTGTCGGTAGAGCCCCCTGCGATGGATAGACGACATCAGTCAGATTGCCGGTAATCGATGGTATCAGGTGGCTCAGAACAGATGGGAGTGAAAGATGTCTAAGAGTGGGCAAATGAGGGCTGACAAAAAAGAAGAAGAAGAAGAAGTCCAACGTTTTTGCACATGTGTGTTTTACAATTTTTGTTCAATTTTAACTAGTGATAAGCGAGACTGGTTTTGGTCATGTAGTCTTGGTCTTGGTCTTGCAAAAAAGCAAGACCAGGACCAAGACCAAGATAGCACATTAGTTTGCAAGACCAAGTTCAAGACTCTATGTGCAGGAACAAGAGCAAGATCATGCAAGTCTTGGTCTTGGTCTGTAACCAGTTTTATTCGCTAACCGCTCATTCAGCTGTACAGGGTGGCTCAAATTCGTGTCTGTGTATGGGGGACTCGAAAACCGTAAGAGGTACAGTGTCGGTCAAATTAAAGCGCATTTAGGTGCCTAATAATATGCCGTTTGGAAAGTTTTAAAATTAGGAGTATTTCCGGAGATATCCGGAAAAACAGAAATTTTAAAAAATCGTTTTATTTTTTTCATGTGCTTCTTTAAAAACGGATTTCAAATTTAATTGCACTTTTGCATTGCCACTTTTTCCGCTCTATCCAATGATGTTATTCAGTATGAAATCCGACTTTTCGTCTTCAAGGGATCATCATCAACTATCTTTTTTTAAATACGAACTTTTTTTTATCGTTTTTCAGATGGTATTGGCGTTATTAATATGAGTATGTGTTTTTATTTTTTTTTAATTTTTAATTTATTTTTTTTAATTTATATATTTTGCTTTGGCGTAATATTAAATAATTTAAGGTAGGTATTTTTGAAATTTTTATATTCTTTATAAACATTTTATTTTGGTTTTTGTATTAAGTGGAAAATTGGAGCCCATATTAAAAATAAAAAATAGTCAAATTATTTTTTACGAGAATATGGCTATGAACTATTACTCAAACAAGTTGCTTAGTGCAAAGAAGAAATATTTTCAACTTTTAACCAATTAAATTTTTTTTGTAATAGAGAACATAAACAATTTATATTCATACTGCGTGATACTATAGGTACTTTGATGGAAAAACACACCTATTGGAATTTTGCATATAAATAATAAAAAAATATAATAATTTATAGGCAAAATTCCAATTGGTGTGTTTTTCCATCAAAGTACCTATAGTATCACGTAGTATGATTATAAATTGTACATGTTCTCTATTAAAGATTTTTTTAATTGGTTAAAAGTTGAAAATATTTTGCCTTAATTTGACCGACACTGTATCTCTTACGGTTTTCGAGTTTCCCATACATAGACCCTAAAACGTGCCACCCTGTACATATGCCTGACTCACTCAGCCGTTTGAAATTTTGTTCTTTTTAAAGGCGTGGGTTAAAATTTATGGCAGCGGCACCACTAAATTTTTACTGCAAGAAATTTATTAGAAATTATATCTGTGAAAATCGGATAATAAAATTTAGAAAAAATACCCTATGAAAGAGCGTAAAAAAATTAGAATGAGATTGAATTATAGCCTAAATGCAGTTTCCAAAATAAATACCAGGAATACAAACAACCAGTTTATTAAAAAAATACTACTTGGATAGAACAATCTACTTTTTTAAAACTTAGGTTTTCTGATTACTGATGGTTAATATTATGCTAAAAAAAATTATGGAATGTCACTGAAGCTGACCTATTTATGTCACTGGTGGTAATTAATGTTCAAATTACAATTATATTAATTGCTATGGTACTTAAGTGTCATCTTGACTCTCTAATACTAGAAATTACAATAATTAAATATCAATTATACGATTTAGACTTGGTACTCACTGCGATTAAACTTCAAATCAAAAAGTAGCACTAGTTATGGTACTTTAGAAAGTCTCCGATCAATAACTTAACATTACTAATTACTATATAAAAATCTCAATAAATTACATCGATACTACTTATGAGAAGAGTTATCTTTAAGAGAGTATTTTAATATTGCCCAGTTACTATTTCTTAAATATGTAACAATATATATGTAAAAATTAGGGAATAATTATCCACTAAACTACGCTTAGCTTATTCCCTTGGCAGCTGGAATATAGAAGACTTTTACAATGTCTCCAAAATACTAAAATAAAAGGGATTTACTGAATAAAATAAATAGAAATATAGCCACACCTAATAAGGAGAGTTTACTGATATCGGGGCGAGAAGTTCAATAATAAGGTTTAAATAATTTTAATTAATTTTCTGTCATGCGTTTGACAAGCAGATACAATACACTGAGCATAAACAACCTAAACGCCCTAATTTATAGCATATTTTTAGGTATTAACGAGAATGAAAGCGATAAAAGGTTTGCAGGGCTTTAGAGGACTGCCTTTTAAACAAATTAACACTATATAAGGTTAGAGAACTGAATCTCAGTATCTCTTGAAGTAATATTTCAGAATATACTTCGCGGTAATTGTATTTTCGTAGTTCTCACTACGAAAATTTAAGGTATTAGCACGATAGAGCAAGAACTAAATTATAGATACAGGTAGGGCTAACACTTAATAACTCGCCGATCCTTTCAGCCTTCTGTATGTGGAAAGCTGCTGGACTGGACATTAATGTAGATGGACAAGCTAGGTGAACCTCTCACCTAGGAAGATCAGTTTCTTCACAAAACTCTCGGCCTGGTCCACTTCGGATAAGACGGCGGGCGCTTCCTCAATGAAGGAATTCCCTAGAACAAATGGGCATCGGTCCCTCGGAGACCCTGGTGAAATGACAAACGATTTTTTAGCTATGCTACTACAAAGCACATGGGTCCAACCTACCTTTTTAAATAAAAGGGTATCACACCGCCTTTCGCACGATGTTTCATAACCGCATAGTCGGTATTCTAACAAAAGATATACGTTACTACGCCTCATAAATCTAATAAAAGGACTATCTGGTGACCATCCAATAACAGTTAAGACTTAATCGCCACAAGGCGCCTTCTCGAAGGTAAGTTCTGAACGAGAAGGGACTCAACTTTAACTTCCTTCGTTATATATCCTATTTTCGTACGCATCTGTGAAAGCACTCCCTGTCAAGCGGTTTAGAGTGCTGAAACCCACTCGAAGTAGTAAGGTTGCAACAATCGATACCACAATTTAACGGATACACAGAAAAAATCGAAGTATAATATTAAGATACATGTACAACGTTACAGGTCTTGGTCTTATTTTGCTCATCACTAATTTTAACCCCTCAAAAATACACTCACAAACACAGTCTGCATTTGAATTAGAAAAATTTCTTGATTTTATCGATGGGTCTGTTTTTTGAGACGAAGAAGTTTTTGTTTAAAATGAATCGATAACCTCAATATTTCCCGGGTTATCATGATAACATACTCATGGCACAGAAAGAATTCCTCTTTCTCAAAATATATCTTATGGGCTCTATACATTCTAAAAGGTAAAGGCATACAAAAAAAATATATATTTTTTGTATTACTAAGCGTTTTAGCATAACACCAAGTACCGCTCGACAACTAGAGTGAGTATCAAATCTATATAGATAATTTTTGTAATGCCCCTGGTAAACCGATTTAACGAAAAAGAGTGGCAGACATAATGCTAGTTTTATGATATGGAAAGTCGTACTGCGAATCAAAGAAAAAGTTGTTTGTTTGACCTACAGTCATTGAAGCTGATATCGGTCTGTTTTCACACAATTGCCTTCCTACGACAATTTCAACCGACCAATTAGGCATAAAGCGTGTTTCGAACCATAGTATATGACGTGTTTAAATCAATTTGGTTTACTTCCAAATATATAGGAACTTATTTAACATTATACAGATAATAACACAAAATTGATATGAAGGGTGCAATCGATTTTAATATCTCTGAAGGGAATCGATATGTCAGTATATGTCAGGTCTATAGGCGGGTTATTAAAACTGATAAAATACCAAACATTATTTTATAAGACGTTTGTTATATATAAATGAATAATAAGTCTACATGTTGGTCCTAATTCTCAACAGGCTAAAGACAGAATGGTATATCAAGGAAATATGGTCAGGTAGATATTTAAAGCACTTCTCATAATACTCAAAATTATAAAAAAATGAGTCGTTATAGGTCTAGCAGATAGAGCTTGAAATTTTCTTTGTTTCAAATGTAAGTGTAAGTATGTGTTCTGAAACGAAATTAAATTATGCTTTCATTTTGCATTTTTTGAACCATTTGCAGCAAACTGCATTCTTAAATGAGTGCTCCAGTGCATATATCCTGAGATAAATATTTTCATATACATCATTTCTTCATTTCAAAATTAGCTGAATATCGATATACTTTTCCGAAGAATGCTCAGATTGCAACTAACGCAACGATCCCATAATCATGAGATTCGAAAAACGAAAACCTCGCAAAGACTAAGGAAAAATATAAGTTACATCACGTCTATGTAAGCCATTATAAATGAATTTAAGTTCAGAACGTACCTAAGAGATTAAACGTTTCTGCATGTTAGTTATGCTAAATCTACTGCGGTTATGTCAACTTAAGCCGTTTCATTTTATGTAGGTGCTACTCGGAGCTGAACCATGCAAGTTCGAAAGAAAAGATTGAAGTCTATTAAGAAGATAATTTCGCATATTCGTTTAACTGGAATCTAAGAGCATATAAAATAAGAGGGTAACTTGGTTCCGGTAATTTAACTTTCCTTCAAACCCAAAGGTTGATGAAATGACAAATTTGCCCAATTAAATTGGGTACGTTGGAAAAAATACCTAGAGAGTTGGAGAGTTGTGTATGTACGTATTTTTTTGAGGACCAAAATTTTAACCTAATATCAACCCCGCTTCCCGCTTCAATTCATGCTTTAAAAAATACGAACTGAAAAAACTGATTGCAGACGGGATAGAAGTTAAACAAGCAGTTGCTGCTGCGGATACAACTACTTGGAAAAGCAGAAAGTGGTTCTTCGAGGATCGGCGAGGATGTGGATCTGCTGGTCCTGCTCATCGTTTTAGCTCCAATGGAATGAGAGATAAAGTTTTTCAAACCTGGACAGGAAAATGAAGAAAACAAAACTTATTCCTCCAAGGAATTGCAGGAACCTGACTTTGCCAAGAGCATATTGTTTATTCACGCTTTTAGCGGCTGAGATACTACTTGCGTAATTTTTCGAAAAGGCAAGTCAACAGTTGCTAAATTATTCATGAGAGAAAGCACTCTGCCTGAAATTCAATCTCCAGCGTATTTTACGCAAAGACTTCAACCCCTGAGCAAGATGCAAGCGCCGGGGAACAGATGGTCCTAGCAATGTACAACGCCAGAGTAACAGACCTGAACAAATAACGCTACTCAGGGCTGGTGAAGCTAGGAAAAGTATCAGGCGATACCGCAGGATACACTTATATCAGGTTAAATTGCTAGATAATTTTTTGTCAAATTCTTGTGAATAACTCTATTTTAGGCGACTTTTTGAACTTGGGATTTAAGTAGAAAGCAATGATTCTAACCTACCTACTTATTATTTAAAAGGTATTTGCTATATCGGTGTCTACAGTATCTACATAGCACATTTAAATTTGCTTGCAGATTAGTATTTAAACGAGTTGCTTTATTGGGTCAATGAGACCTTATCACGTTTTAAGAGGGACAATTTTGTACTTATTTTGACTTTACTGGAACGGTGAATTAAATAAAAATTTATTTGAAATCTAGGTTCTTTGTCTATGCGGCTGTTGATCTCGCTGCCGGCGAGACATCAACAGCCGATTAGATCGGCAACCCAGGACATATTTAACATTATGATAACATAGCTGACACAAAGCTGATTTTTTTACCTATATTATATGACAGTTTGGTTTAAAATCAAATTACATTTTCGTTGATGTGATTATTGCCGTATTTTTGTCAATATTTGTATTTCATTGAAAACCTTGTTTTATCATTTCATCTTGGTGTGTCTGTATTTTATTATTTTACTTCACCTTATTCTAGCTTGTATAGTTTAACAGAATTCTCATGATCTCCTGTCTCTACCATCAACTAAAGGCTCTGAATTGCAACACTCATGCAGAGTCTATTTGCAAGTTCAAAAATGGCTTGGCAACCAACTGGAGCCTAATAATTGGGTTTGGATGAAAGGAGTTAATGGAGATCTTCAACCTTTGACAACCATAGTTCAACTACCCGAGCTGCCATAATTTCAACAATCTTCTGCAGCTGCATCAAAGGCTGTGGTGCAATATGTATGCGGTAACTATAAGGGCGTGTGCATATTCCTCCAAGGAATTGCCGGAACCTGACTTGGCCATGAGCATATTGTTTATTCACGCTTTTAGCGGCTGCGATAGCAGTTGCGTAATTCTTCTAAAAGGCAAGTCAACAATGGCTAAATGATTGATGAGAGAAAACACCCTGCGTTCAATCTCCAGCGTATTTTACGCAAAGATAATAGAAAATTGCCCATTGTCTAGTCCGGCCATGGAAATCAGACATACTGATCCCATGATATTTGCACATGTAACTGAAATACAACTAGGTATCAAATGGTAACTCAATATCTCAAGTATTTTAGGCATTGTTACAAAAAAGGCTAATATTTCTCCGAAAGAATTTATATCGACAAATCGATTTTTGAAATATTCGGGAAAAATAACGTGTTCAGATCCGATACTTATACTTTCGAACCTGCTGAATTGGAAAATGATAACCGTTTTCTCTGGAAAAGTTTTAAAAAAATTAGAACTATTTTTACAATTTTTTACTCAACTTTGAGCGCCTATAGAAGCCATAAATTATGCTTAAAGAACTTGGTAATTTCAAGATTTGTAGAGTGATTTCTGCTCTATCGACTGGTGAAAACTGCAGTTTCCTCTCGAATTTGGTTATACACTGTGGGCAAAATTAAATTGAAACCCTCTTTAATGCTTAATAACTTTTTTATTTTCAAAGGATTTTTTTTCATTTTTGGATATGTTATGGCCTAAGGTATTAGGATTAAAAAGAACTTTGCAAAGACGGTCTACTTCAGTGGCATGCAGAAAAGGGAGTATTTTTCGAAACCAATGTATTTCAGGTCGTTGCAAAAATCGGCCAAATGAAATAAATATTTAAAAATGGGCAAAAAACCTTTTATTTTCAAAGGATTTTTTATCATTTTTGGACATATCATGGCCTAAGATATTAGATTCAAAAATAAATTTTTAAAGCGGGTCTACTTCAGTGGCGTACATTAAAATTAAAAAAAAATTTTTATTTAAAAAAAATTAAGTAGATTCAAAATTATTTATCATTTTTGGACATATCATGGCCTAAGATATTAGACTCAAAAAGAAATTTGTAAAGCGGGTCTTCTTCAGTGGCGTACATAAATTTTTTTTTTTATTTTAAAAATGTTAAGTAGATTCCAAATTTCTGTACGCCAATGAAGTAGACCCGTTTTGCAAAGTTCTCTTTGATTCTAATGTCTTAGGCCATAACATATCTGAAAATGATAAAAAAATCCTTTGCAAAAAAAGTCACTAAGCATTAAAAAGAATCCAATTTAATTTGGCCCACGAGACATGGCTTTACCAAAATTAAAGTACAAATTTCAATTTTGTTTGTAGTGACCTGTTTTTTTAATGGTCAATATTCCGAACCGTTTCAAATCTTTTTTGCCAATTTTTACATCTATATTACATTTGGCCGATTTTTGCAACGACCTGAAATACATTGGTCTGGAAAATATACCCCCTTTTATGTACGCCACTGAAGTAGAGCCTCTTTGCAAAGTTCTTTTTAATCCCAATACCATAGGCCATAACATATCCAAAAATGATAAAAAAGCCTTTGAAAATAAAAAAGTTATCAAGCATTAAAGACGGTTCCAATTTAATTTTGCCCACAGTGTACTTTTGAATCAGGGTTTTTTTGACGGTCTGCAGTTTGGACTTTTTTCCCGAAATTTTTACGTATTTAATACGAATGAAAAAAACATGAAAAATTTTTAAGTAAATTTTATTTGTCAAATTATTGCATTGTCATCGGTCCTTGATAAGTGTGCAAAGTTTCAGTTTAATCTGACATTTCGAAGTGGGTGAAAATCTCGTCCAAAGATTCCGTTACAGACACATACAGGTGAAGTTAAAATTATCAGAAGAAAAGGAGAGGAAGAGAAAAAAACGGTGTGAGCTTAAGACCACACGACAGAAGTGAAAACTTTAACAATCCGAGATTAAATTATGAAATGTTTGTGTTCTACATTTTGAAACTACTTGGACGCTTAAGATAATATTTTGTTAACTGTTAACTGAGCCGAACGTAAACAGCTTAGATTGTTACATGCGTAAACATCTTTGAGTTTTACGTGCTTTTGCGTAGACAGCTCAGTCTTAGTCACTGCGCAGGAAAACGTGTGCTGAACGCGTCAAAAGAAGGTTTCACTTCACCCTAAACTGAACAATTATTTTTCATTTCTTTGATATTTCACGCACGATGGTCTGTATTATGTGGAGAGCCAATATAAATTTACAGGCAGTGCAATATCGTAAGAAAAACTTGCCATAAAACATAGCGTATTTAAATGAAATGTAGTTTTAATATACAAACAGACGGGCCGTTTAAATTTTACTATTTTATAATATAAGAATGAGGCGTGTAATTCTCGTCTATTATACATATTTGGTCATAAAATGTTTTTATGTATAATTGCTTTACAAAGGTACTGCTCGTGACATAAATTTACGGCCGCAAAATGGTTAATTATTATGGTATTATTACTGTTACTATAAAGAACCTGTGCATCAGGTCTCCAGGTCAGAATATTTGAGAACTACAAGAAACAACCTTCTCCCAGTGCCGCTTTTTATCCTTTTCCATATTTCTCGAGGCAGATCTATCTTGTGCACTTTGATAGTTGTTTCCGGTAGGGTCTCGATCTTAATATTTTCTTACCATTGGATAATCGTTACGTTGAGTATGAGTTTAAGGCGCCAATATCTAGCAAATTGCTTTTATGTGATTACAGAACAAAGCCTATTTATTTCATTCATTAATTCTCCATTTGGACAGCACAAAATTTATCACCCTTTCGTTCCCTGTTATTTCAGATGCCTAACCCATATTTTTCAATTTGCTGAGTTTGAGTTTCTTCGTTTTTACCTACTTTTGCAGTAAAATCGCCGCCTGTAATCGTATAAGTTGTTGGATTCTGTTTTATACGTTTTTCTTTGGTTTTTACAGTTTCTCAATTTTTTTATCTTCTTGATTACTGTTTCCTTGTTCGTCTTGGATTTTGTACATTTTCTTACACCCATTCTTCTTTTTATCAGCTTTCTTAATTTTGTCACTAAGTTCTTGGACAATGCTTTTATGTGGACATAATGAAGCCTATTTATTTCATTAATTGTTTCTCCGTTTGGACAGCATAAAATTTACCAGCCTCTCGTTCCCTGTTATTTTAGATGCCTAATCCGTATTTTTCAATATAGTCAGTTAGAAGTTCTTTGTTTTTATCTGCTTTTGCAGTAAAATCGTCGCCTGTAACCGTATAATTTGTGCTTCTTCTTCTTCTTCTTCATGTACCATGTCTTCCCAGAACTTTGGTCACCTACACAGCCACTTGAACTTTGTTCACCGCCATCCTGAAGAGTGTGCTTGAGTTTATGCCACACCAATCGCGTAAATTCTTCAGCCATGATGTTTTGCGTTTACCTGGACCACGTTTGCCAGCAATTTTACCCTGCATGATGTTCTGCAGTAGTCGGTATTTCGCGCCTCTCATTACATGACCGAAGTATTCTAATTTTCTCCGTTTGATGGTGCACAGGATTTCAGTGTTTTTATTTAGATGTTTAAGTATATCTAAGTTTCGGACTTTATCGATCCATGATACTTTCAGGATTCAACACCACATCTCAGACGCCTCCAGTCGCCTTATTTCATTGCTATTTATAGTCCAGGCCCCCACTCCGTAAAGCAAAATTGAAAAGATATAACAAGCTTATTTATTTCATTCATTGTTTCTCCAGTTGAACAGCACATAATTCTCCAGCATTTCTTACCTGTTATTTCTGATGCCTAACCCGTATTTTTCAATTTTCTCAGTTGAGGTTTCTTCGTTTTTACCTACTCTTGCAGTGAAACCGCCGCCTGTACTCGTATAAGTTGTTCTTCTCTTCTTCTTCTTCTTCATGTACCATGTCCTCCCAGAACTTTAGTTACCAACACAGCCACTTGAATTTTATTCATCGCCATCCTGAAGCGTGTGCTTGAGTTTACGCCACGCCAATCGCGTAAATTTTTCAGCCATGATGTTTTGCGTCTACCTGGACCACATTTGCCAGCAATTTTACCCCGCATGATGTTCTGCAGTAGTCGGTATTTCGCGCCTCTCATTACATGACCGAAGTATTCTAATTTTCTCCATTTGATAGTGCATAGTATTTCAGTGTGTTTATTTAGATGTTTAAGTATATCTAAGTTTCGGACTTTATCGATCCATGATACTTTCAGGATTTAACACAACATCTAAAACGCCTCAAGTCGCCTCATTTCATTGCTATTTATAGTTCAGGCCTCCACTCCGTAAAGCAAAATTGAAAACTCATAACAGCGCAACAAACGGATGTTGAAGAGTATACTTGGATTATGTTGGTATTGAACGGCGTTGAGTTGAGTTGTAAAATAGTTACTCTATGGGATATAGGTGTAACATTTTTAACCGATTTTGCTATAATCTTTGCTAGTATAAATGCCACTCCGTTATAATGGTGCGCTTCATCATTGCCAGTATAGTTACCGGGCTACCGCATTTCTCTAACTCCTAGCACGTCTATCTGTATTCTCTTCATTTCCTTAATGGAATTGTGTGTTTTGCCTGTTTCATACATGCTTTTGAAGTTCCAGGTAGCTGCCTTCATTTTTATGGCAGGCTCGTTGCTTCTCTGTCTGTCTCTCTTCAGTATTATCTTGTTTTCATTCAATACCCCCCCCCCCCCAAGAACCGATCAGGGGAACTACTCCGGAACTTAATTTTGCATTAAACATTGAAGCCATGTTGATGATACTACAGGGGTGCCCTTGTGGGTCTTTAATACAGTGGTTCCCCGTTGCCTTCTGTATCCTTATGCCATTGATCATTCATATGGTGGCCCTTATCTCGACCCTTGAGCAAAAAAATGCCGATTCTGGGTGCAGGCGTTGCTGTTATATGCCTCAGTTGATCCGCGGGTGCTTATTTGGTAAACCTTATTCGCACCGGTCCTGTATATCTACAGGTTCCTTCCCTATCAGCCATATGGAACGCGCCGTGTTGAAGTTGAGGCCCCCCATGCCAGTATGTTATCTACAAAGTTTTGACCATCTCCTACTTAATTCGGAGTTACTCCACCATGGAGACTATATACCGCTAAGTTGTTGGATTCTGTTTTATATATATTTTTTTGTCTTTATAGAATTTTATAGAATTTCTCCGTTTTTTATCTCCTTGTCCGTCCTGGGTTTTATACATTTTCTTACACGCATTCTTCTTTTTTCAGCTTTCTTCTTTTTTCACTAACGTCTTGGACAATGCTTCTTATGTGGACAGAATGAAACTTTTTTATTTCATTCATTGTTTCTCCGTTTAAACAGCACAAAATTTACCAGCATTTCGTCCCTGTTTTTTTTTTAGATGCCTCTGTTGGATTCTGATTTATACTTTTATCTAGGTCTTTATACAGTTGTTCAGCTTCTTCATCTTCTTGATTATTATTTCCTTTTTCGTCTTTGGCTTTATAATTTTTTTTCTTATACGTATTCTTGTTCTTATCAGTTTTTATCATCTTTTCTGCAGATCGTTAAAGTTTGTTTTGTTTTCTTTATCGTTTGCAACCTATATTACTGTTTCATTCATTATGCATAGAATTTCGATATTTACTACCATAAAGTTTCTTCATTTCTTCATCTTCATGAATACTGGTTGGAACGTACGTATGCATGCGTTTTTTTATATTATGTTATTAATTTTTAGTGTTATATTTATTATATGATTTGAAGTTGCACTGCATGTCGTTACATTAGGCACCCTTCTCTTATGCATCAGTGTACCGATTCACTACATGTTTTGTCTTTTTCTTGTTTGTGAAATATGATGATATTACCGTTGTTCAAGTTAATGTAGTTCTCTTCTTTTTTCTGGTTTCTGCTATTCCGATAAATTCCCACAATTATATTTCGCCTTGTTGGATCCCGGGAATTCTAAGAGAAACTTCTCCCTTACAGCCCAATAGCCATTCTCAATCTGCTTCTTATTTTGTGAATTAAATATATGTGTAATATTATTTTTTTGCGACTTCAAATATCAACATTTTGACATTCGGGGTGTAATTCCAAACATGAAGAATCCAAAAACATTTCTTTGATACTTGTTATACCTATGCCATTTTAGGGCTAAGACAACCAGTAATTAGTTACTATTTGAAATATTTATTGAAGAAAACGGTAAACAAGAAAATCTCTAACAAATAACAAAAACCTCATCTTTAAGATGGAAACAAAGCACTGAGATAGCAATTTCTTCATTTTTAATAATCTCATTTTATCGTAGCCTTATTACCTAAATAATCGTTATTTATACTTATTTAAAGATAAAGAAGTTATAAGGTCTGTTCACTACACATTTCTGCTTCTCTCACTAGAGTTACAGTCTATTGGTCAGTTCTCTTCAATTCTCAATAATTTTTTATGATGTTCTTCCTTTTTCATATATCAGTATTTTTAGTTGTCTGATGGTTCAACAGATGGAACCATAGTTCTCCTTTTAATTAATGTGTCTTTTACTTGTCGATGGTTCTGGCTAAAGTAATGATTTTTGAAGGAGGGTATTGATGAAAATATGCTACATTCCCATCAGATATATATCTAAAACACGAAACTAAATTCTTCCAGATAAAAAACGCAATATTATGTAAAAATGGAGAAAACTGCTTTTTGTTATTCTATTGCTGTGTTTATTAAACATTTCAAAACTTTTAGGCTTTATATAGTTTGTATGTTAATGAAAAAGGTACCTACCTCCAAAAGGAAATGTCTGCTTTGTTGTTTCGATGACTAATTTGGCACATATCAGTTAATTTTTAGCCAATAACATATTAGTTTATATTATCGCAGTGTTACTTGTTGTGTCCCGATTTTCGTTACAACATAATAAATCGAGTTGACCCAGCAAAAGTTGTTCAGAGTTGTTTTGTAACTGGCCTGAGTGACCGCCATTTAAAAACATCTGCGAGCAACAGCGTGACCTCGCCAACTTGACCTATGATGGCCATCGACGACGCGTCGCGTGATGTAACTTATTTTCTTCTTCTTTTGCGAGATCTTCGTTCCTTGGAACTCGTACATTATGGGGTCGTTATGCCGGTTTTAGCATGAAAGTTCTAGCAAAAATGCATCAGCGGCACGAGGGACCATTGAAATTTTTGCGCCAATAATATACAAAATTCAATAAAAAATTTAAGAAAGCTGCCAATCTTCTTTTGTAGACACTAAAGTGAATTCCGATATACTCGACAATAGTTCTGATCTTATATTTATTATAGAAGATTTTAACACATCTACTGATTCTCAGTTTCTGGGCACCAGTCATTGCAATCAATGTGTTAGATTAATAAATAATTTTTGGGGTCTATGTCAAAGTTAAAAATAAAAATAACAAAATTCTGGATTTAGTATTACATAACAATAAAGAGTGTGTGGTTAAGTCTCTTTTGGATATATTAGTGACCACACAATTGAAGCATACTCCAAATGGGATCTAACCAGAGCGCAGTACAGTAAGCGAAGTAAGCTCACCTACAGGTCTCTGCCGATTCCGAGAATGAACCCCAACATCTGATAAGCTTTACTCGTTATATACTTAATATGATCTCTAAAAGTGATTTCCGAATCAAGATAAATCCCCAAATCCTTAACCAAATCAACAGCATTTAAATCATGACCATTCATTTAATGGAAAAGCACTTGCTAGCATTCAGGGACAATCCATTGATACCCAACAGCCTCTTCTATCCAAATGTCAACCTCACCTTCAAGTGTGGTAACTTGTTACCCGGCACCCCCTGTTAGATAACAGACGAGGCTCTGACTACCGAGTAACAGCGTTATAACTGTAAAATCCAGAATTAAGGAAATGTAATTCTACCTCCCCTACCAATCCGCACCTGCCAGCGTGGTAGGTGTAAGGCCAAAACCCCAAATGCCAAAAATGGAAGGACGAAATAAGAAATGGCCCTCAGTCTCCGGCAGCTCAAAGATCACTGACTACGGTAGCGGTCAGATCAGGTCACGAGCGGAGGGTGCAAAGAATCCCCGGAGTGGATCTGGCTACCAACAAAGGCGACAACTGCTTCTTACAACGCACGAACTCTGTTATCCGACCAAAAATTACTGCAACTGAATGAAGAACTCTATAATATCAAATGGGACATCGTGGGTCTTAGTGAGGTTAGAAGAGGAGAAAACCAACACATCATAAAGTCAGGCCACACGTTCCACCATATAGGACAGGAGGACGCATCGGAAGGGGGAGTGGGCTTTATTATACATAAAAGACATTCACAAAACCTAAAATACATTAAGTCAACGAGTTATCTTCCTAATATTAAGACTAAATTCAAGATACAACATTAAAGATCATACAAGCATATGCACCCACATCTAGCTCTGAGGAAGAACAACTCGAACTTTTCTATGACGATGTGACACAAGCCCTGCAAGAAAACCCAACCCATTACACCATATTAGTTGGCGATTTTAATGCAAAAATCGGTAAGCAACAGGATGATTCCGAAACCTCAATGGGAAAATACGGATACTGAGAGAGAAATGAAAGAGGACAGAGGTTGCTGAACTATCTGCAACAACATGGGCTCTACACGATGAACACTTATTTCAACAAGAAGCCTCAAAGGAAGTGGACCTGGATAAGTCCAGACGAGGATGCTAAAAACGAACTCGATTTCATTATAACAGATAAAAAGAATATCATTCAAGACATAACAGTCTTAAACAGATTCACAGTGGGTAGCGACTACAGAATGATCAGAGCGAAAGTAGTAGTAGACTTGAAAAAAGAACGGACAAAAATCATACTAAAACGCCACAGGAGAGAATGGAGTTACCCTGGGAACCTAACTCTATTTCAAAAAGATATCCAGGAACAGTTAAACAAGTCCCAATATATAGAAAATGGTACTGTAAACTTAGAAAAGCTTAATGATACCATTGTGACAGGAATTAAAGAAGCCGAAAAGAGACACTGTCCAAAAAAACACCGAAAAGGAGGAAAAATTAAGCGAAGATACAAAAAAGCTAATAGAAGAAAGACGAAAATTAACAGACAAGTATGATTCCAACCTTGAAAGATTCAAAAGATTGAATAAGGACATCTCAAAGACAGTAAGAAAAGACATGAGGACATATAATACGAAAGTCGCTTCCAAAGTCATAGAGGAAAACAAAAACTTGAAAGTCCTAAGACAAAAAGTGGCTAATGGTAGAAAGAATATCTGCAAAATAACAAATACAAAAGGACAAACAGTAACAAATAGAGAGGACATACTTGATACAGTGGAAACTTTCTACAGAGAACTCTATCGAAAACACAGAGAGGACATCACTAACACCACAGTACCCAAAGTTATCAATCAGGACTCGGAGGATATCCCTGAAATTACTCTGTCAGAAATAAGAAGGGCTCTTACAGACATGAAAATAACAAGGCACCCGGGGAAGACGAAATCTCAATCGAAGCCATAAAAATAGGAGGACAAAGATTATTACACGCACTAAAAATCCTCTTCAATGAATGTATTCTTGAAGGAACAACACCGGACCAGTGGAATAACGCAATCATCGTACTCATACATAAAAAAGGAGATATAACAAACGTTGGAAACCAACGCCCCATAAGCCTGTTATCACATATATACAAACTCTTCACTAGGATTATTACTAGAAGACTAAGTACCAAGCACGCGAGCAAGCGGGATTTAGACCAGGACATGGCACAAACGACCATCTTCAAGTCCTAAAGGGTCTTATAGAGAAAGCCATAAAGTACAATAAACCAGTGGCCCTAATATTCGTAGATTATGAAAAAGCCTTTGATACAATTAACCAGCATAAGATGCTTGAGGCATTAGCCGACTGTAGAATAGATCACCGCTACACTACATTAATCAAATATATATATGAAAACGCAACAGCAAGTGTTAGACTTCAAGAAGACACTAAAAAGTTCCGGATTGAAAGAGGTGTACGGCAAGGAGATACTATCTCCCCTAAGTTATTTACTACTGTTCTTGAATATGCATCCAAAAAAATAGATTGGAATGACCTGGGCATAAATATCAATGGAGAAATGTTGACAAATTTGAGATTCGCCGACGATATAGTCTTAATAGCAGACCGTATCGATAATGCCAGGAAAATGCTGGAAAGGCTAAATGAGGCCTCCCGACAAGTGGTACTAAAGGTAAACTTCGCAAAAACACAAATAATGACAAACCTTGTTCTCAGCGAAAATATCGATATTGATGGAACTCAAATACAAGAGACTGCCTCATATAAATATCTAGACCATGAAATACGCATTAGCAAAGACAATCAAACATGTGTACTACATCGAAGAGTAGGATTGACATGGGCTGCTTTTGGTAACCTCCGGGACATATTGAAATCAGAGCTTCCCGTATGTCTCAAAGGAAAGGTCTTCAATCAATGTATCCTGCCTGTTCTCACATACGGCGCAGAAACCCTAACCCTCACTAAAAGAACCCTTAATAAGAACGATCCATACAGTACGCAATGGAACGATCAATGTTAGGCATATCTCTTAGAGATCGGATCCCAAATACAGAAATCCGAAGAAGAACCGGAGTACAAGATGCTGGGGAAAGAATAACCAATCTAAAATGGAACTGGGCGGGACATGTTGCGAGAATGACCGATAATAGGTGGACAAAACGAATTACTGAGTGGAGGCCCAGACAAGATGCCTTTAGAAGCAGAGGGCGTCCACCAACAAGATGGGCCGACGATTTACGAGGCATAGAGACAAACTGGATACAGAGTGCACAGGATAGAGAGCTATGGAAGCATTTAAGGGAGGCTTACGTCCAGCAGTCGACAAGCACAAGCTTATAAGCTGATTGATGATGATGATGATGAAATTATAGTTACCACAAAGCAAAAGGATGGCAGTGGAGTCGTCATGGCATATTTCTTTAACAGTTTCGCAATGATGAATCTATGTTTCCGCTTCTTTGTTCGGAGGTATATAAACTCCACTAACAACCATATGAGAGGAGCCCCGCTTAACAAGCACGAAGAGGTGTTCTACCAAATTATACTTTGTTCCTATCATCCTAGGGCTCAGAGTCGTACGCACAAAGATAGCAACTCCCCCTCCCCTCTTCTTATCTCAAGTTGTCTCGGTTCTGTCCCTATAAAACGTATTGAAGCCTTTTACGCAAACCTCAGCATCAACCACTTTACCATTCAGCCAGCTTTCAGTTAGAACAATAATATCGTAATCACACAAAGATATTGCCTGTTTCAAGTCCTTAATTTTGGTGTTCATGCCACCAACATTTTGATAATACACCCTCAAAGGAGTTCGTTTTTTAAGTGTGTATGTGTGGTTTGGCTATGATGTGCAGTTAATTTAGCAATAAAAGGTTTACCATTTCTAAATCGGATCCCTATATTCTTCGCACCATCACTCTTCCTGCAATCAAATTCCTCATATGAGGACTTTATAACACTTCTCTACATTACCGTGAGATCAGGTTTAATCTTAGTACTGCTCTCACTAATTCTTGATTTCATTTTAAAACAATGTGAGACAACACCCGAATCAGAGAAATTTACCTTAATAGGGCTCGGACGATCGGCCCGATCTACCTACACGCACGAGCACTCTTCAAAGCAGGTTTTAGACCTTGTCGATCTCTCTTGTAAATCTGTAAACATATCAGCACTTATGTCTGACCCGATGCTTATAGTTTCGAACCTGCTGAATTCCAAAATGATCACCGTTTTCTCTGGAAAAGGTTAGTTTTCGAAATATGATTTTTTTTTTATTAGTACGGTTTTTACAATTTTTTAACTCAACTTTGAGCGCCCGTAGAAGCCATAAATTATGCTTAAAGAACTTGGTAATTTCAAGATTTATGCAGCCATTTCTGCTTTATTGAATGGTGAAAACCGGAGTTTCCTCTCGAATTTGGTTATGTTTTTGAATCACGATTTTTTGAGGGTCTGAAGATATGGACTCTTTTCGCGAAATTTTTATGAAAAACTGGAAATCCAGATCGTCTAAAGAAAAACTGACATTTTTTTGGTCTTCTACGCTAGCAAGTTAGTTAGTAAACATATTTTTATCAATTTTAATATTTTTCGACTTTTTAAACGAAAAATGTATATCGACGAATCGATTTTTTAAATTTTCTGGAAAATAACGTTTTCTGATCCGGTTCTTATACTTTTGAACCTGTTGAATCCAAACATGATCGCCGTTTTCTCTGGAAACTGTTAGTTTTCGAAATATGATTTTTTTTAATTAGTATGGTTTTTTAAACTTTTTAGCTCAACTTTGAGCGCCTATAGAAGCCATACCTGCTGCAACTTTTAGAATTGTATGGAAGATATATTTCAAAAAATGTTGACATTTTATTTTCCGCATCTTTATGCATTTTCATTAAGTCTGCGGCTGCATCGGCAGAACAGATCTGAAACTGTCCTGGTCCAGAATCTTAAACCTTATACTATTTTCTGTAAAAACTAAATATTTTCATTGCTACTATTTAATATATATTTCTCCCTTCCTAACACAAACTCATTTACATTACTTGATTATAAATAACAAATCGTCGGTGTTAGAAGAATAAACGGACACCTACAATTTCCATGGGGCCTCTTCTTTTTCAAGCAATTATACTGACTAAAGTCACGATAGTAGGAGACTCACAGGAATGTCCATAATGCGAAATTGCAAATACTGTAATAAACTTAAGCATGAACGGATGCGAAGCCAATAAAGAGACAAAGAAAACAAGATACGTTGGGAAGTTGCATCGGTTTGACTTTATTAAAGATTCCTCCGAAGATTCCTATAGTGTTTTTAAATTCCTATTTACTATTTATGAATGCATAAGTTTAATTTTTTTACGAGAGAATGAACAAAACTGTTATTCATTTATACGCCTTCCGGATCCTGAAATTATTGAGTAACACATAATCTAGAGCAAAAATAAAAATTACTTTCCTGTGGGATTCGAAATTGCTATTTTGTTAAAAGCCAATGCATATAAACGAGGCTCGGGTAATCAATCACCAATGCGAGCGTTCACGGCAATGGATGTTTAATTTATGTTTGACCAAAATAATTAATTCCCTTAGTATAATGGATCCGCAATTAATATAGAAATTAGCGAATTACTTCACTTTGTGGCATAGCTATAGCAGTGTTCTAGTTCCCCACTGCCACTAACATCTATACTAAATTCGATTAATAACTTTAGTTCACAAAAATGAATGTATCTTTAGCCATATACATGGACGGAGGTGTTAAAGGCAATACTGCTTAGACTGTCAATGGAGGAGCAAAAATGTAAATCCGATTTTAATAAAATTTAGTACCTGTATGCAATAGATAATAGCAGAGCTGTTGGTGACTGCAATATTGTCAAGTTTACGTTTTTTCAGCAATTAACATAAATTTGATATTTCAATGTTGCAATTTATTGTACGGAAAATTCTGAACGTTGAACTTAAAGTCTAAAATCAGCTGGTTCTGAGATATTCAGGTTTGAATATTCATCATTAGCAAGCTGGCAGTCTAAGCGAGTAACTGGTAGAAAATGTCTAGTTTAACAGCTTTTATAAAATTTTAGTTTTAGTCTACATTTCGCAGAGAGAATTTATTTTGACGCGTTCAGCTCATTTATTTCTATGAGACTGATTCGTCACGCGTCACTCACGGCTTTTTAACGCTCTTTCGTGTAAACTCGGCTCAACAGAGAGACACAGGCAGCGGAGCGAGAAAATATTCCGTAAACATCTTTGCTCTCGTTCAGCATACTTTTCCTGGGTATTGAATGAAACTGGAATGCATTTAAAATTAACAGGAGTTTAGCAAAGCTGCTTATGAAATTTTCACAGAGGTCATAATTTATATTTTCAAGCCAAAGATGTAATTAATATTTTGTGAATTAAATAGTTTGGAATTGAAACTTGCTGAACAACGGAAAAGTTGCTTCATGTCTAGTCTAATTTGTATACCAAAAGGCGACCCCATATCATTTTGTAATTAATTATAAATTAATAAGTTTTAGCTTAACCCCTTCAATATTTTCCTCATTGTGCTTTACTTTTATCATTGAATGGCCGGCCCTGCTAATATTAACCTCTTTGTAGCATAAACCATCACCTGCTAATTATTACTCTAACTAGGAGATTTTTTAAATTTTCTGGAAAAATAACGTTTTCTGATCCGACACTTATACTTTCAAGACCGGTGTATTCGACAGTTTTCTATAGAAATGGTTAGTTTTCGAAAAATGAATTTTTTAAAGAAAAATAGCACGGTTTTTACAATTTTTTACTCAACTTTAAGCGCCTATAAAAGCCATAAATTTGCTTAAAGAACTTGATAATTTCAAGCTTAATACAGTCATTTCTGCTCTATTGAATGGTAAAAACCGCAGTTTCCTCTCCAATTTGGTTATATTTTTGAATCGTGATTTTTTTGAGGGTCTGCACTTTTGGACTTTTTTTCGGGAAATGTTTGTGAAAAACTGGAAATCCAGATCGACTAGAGAAAAACTGATATTTCTTTCATCATCTACGATAGCAAGTTAGTTAGTAAACACATTTTCATCGATTTTGAAATTTTTCGATTTTTCGAAGGAAGGTAACGAAAATTTTATAGCTACAAATCGATTTTTTAAATTTTCTGGAAAAATAACGTTTCTTGATCCGATATTTATACTTTCGAACCTGCTGAATTCGAAAATGATCACCGGTTTTTTTCTGGAAACGGTTAGTTTTTGAAATATTTTTTTTTTAATTAGTACGGTTTTTATAATCTTTAACTCAAATTTGAGCGCCTATAGAAGCCATAGATTATGCTTAAAGAACTTAGTAATTTCAAGATTTATACAGTCATTTCTGCTCTATTGAATGGTGAAAACCACAGTTTTCACTAGTATTTGGTTATATTTTTAAATCGCGATTTATTGAGGATCCGCAGGTTTGGACTTTTTTCGGGAAATTTTTGTTAAAAACTGGAAATTTTGGAGAAAAGCTGATATTTTTTTCATCACCTACGCTAGCAAGTTAGTTCATACATCCTTAGCAAAACTTTTTTTTAATGAAGGGCGGGTAGATATCGCCCTTCTCCAGGAGCCCTGGCTAGCAACCACAGGCCAAATACGAGGCCTAAGTAATACATCAGGTAAGATTATTTGCTCTGGAAACAAACCCAAAGTATGTATCTTAATAAAAAAAAAATTGTGTGTGCTTAAGACCACACGATAGAAGTGAAAACTTCAACAAGCTTCATTGCTCGCGGGACATGGCGACAGCGCTTGTCAAAATATCCAAGGGACAGGGCACAGCGGATATGATCGTATACTCTGCCTACTTTCCTGGGAACGCTGAAGCAAACCAACCTCATCCAATTGAAGTGCGGAACTTGATCGCCTACAGTCGGAGGAAGGATACCCATCTACTAGTTGGATGTGATGCCAATGCGCACCATACAGTGTGGGGCAGCACCGACACCAACCAGAGAGGTGAGTTATTACACAATTATTTACTAGGAGAGTGGCTGGTTGTTAATAAGAGGGGCTCTGAACCAACCTTTGTTACTGCCAATACGCAGGAGGTATTAGATCTAACGATCAGTGATAATCTCTCATCCACAAGCATCTCAGATTGGATAGTGTAATCAGAGCCCTAGTGCTCTGATCATAGACATATTTTCTTCAATCTGAAAATAGGTGAAAGACCCATCTTTGAATACAGAGAACCTAAGTGCACTGATTGGGATGTTTTTAGTCTTACCCTTCAGGAGCGGATGCGGACCTCTATTGCAAAAATATCAAATCGTGAGGAGATTGAGCTGGCCTCGGAGCAACTGAGGTCAGCCATAAATACGGCTTACCATGAAAACTGTCTACTCAAGACTAAAAGGGATAACAGAGGGACCGCTTGGTGGAACAACTCCCTTGACAAATAAAGGAAGGAGGTTCGTAAACTCTCTAATAGAGCTAAAGAGACCGGCATATGGGATCAATAGAGAACTGCTCTAACGAACTACAACAAAGCCATCAAAGAGGCAAAAAGGAATTCATGGGAAACCTTCTGTCAGAGCATAACAGATGCACCTGGCAGTGCTAGGATCCATAGACTCTTCTCCAGAGAACCCGTTTAGGAGTTAAGATCGCTAAAACGACCTGACGGTTCTATTACGGAATCTGGCATAGAAACGTTAGAGCTTCTGGCTCACTCCCCGGGATGTCGGATTTTGCATAATGATGAGCAAGAGCCTTTTTGGGCAGCAAAACGGTTTGGAGGTTCTTAATTAAACTTTTTAGAGCCAGCCTAGTGAGTAATTATATACCTAGTAGCTGGACTAAATTCAGAGTGGTGTACATCCCAAAGATGGGACGTGGGAAATCAACACCTAACTCATGGAGACCAATAAGTCTGACCTCTTTTTTGTTGAAATGCATGGAAAGGATACTCGACATGCACATTAGAACGGGTGCACTTGGTGAGTATCCACTAAATGCTCACCAATATGCGTATCAGATCAATCTACAGAACTAGCACTAAACAACCTTGTCGAGAACATAACACAAGCGTTAGACGGCAAGACTGTCGCGGTGGGTGTGTTCTTAGACATTGAAGGAGCATTCAATAATGCATAACCAAACTCCTTATACACAGCGTTAGCTGAAAGAGGGGTTGAACCACAAATAAGGAACTGGATCGAAAGTACGCAAAATTGCAGAGTACGCACAACAACCCTATAGGGCGAGAGCTAGAGATTCAGGGCTGTTAGGACGGGGTTTTGTCGCCCCTTCTGTGGTCTCTCCTGATGGGTGGTCTGTTGGCGGTCCTCTCGCTTTGGGATGTGGAGATGCAGGCATACGCGGATGATCTAGTAATACTGATTAGAAGCAACTCGCAAAGAACTATCTCAGATGATCTGCAAGAGGTGCTAACCGTGGTCTATAACTGGTGGGAAAGGGAACAACTATCTGTGAACCCACACAAAACAGTTATAGTACGGTCCACAAGGAAGAAAAGGCTGGAAGACCTAAGACCACATTCACTCAAAGGAGAATCTATCCCATTTGCGAATACAGTGAAGTATCTGGGAATTACCTTAAATAAACATTTAACTGCACTGGCTCTATATTGCGGTCATAAGACCAATGGTAACATATGGTACTCTAAGAGCTTACAGAGCTCCGCGAGAATCAAATGATCTACCTTACAAAGACAAGCGTGTCTGGAAATTAGTGCAGCCTTCGGCACTACACCCACGGCAGCGCTTGAGTGTCTTCTAAATCTGCCACATCACCAAATAGTGCTGGAAAAGGAAGCCAGATGGGAGACGTATAGATTGACACAGGCGGTGATCAACAATCCGCAGGCGATCATCATGGTGCCCAAAATGCCAATGAGCATGACAGTGTGTTGGGTCTACGATCGAATGGTATGCCTACAAAACTACCTATTACCATGCCGATGACGTCCTCCTACCAGAGAGGAACGAATGGGCAAAATACTCGGAACATCTGAGAATAACAGAGAATAGTTGGTTCACTGACGGCTCCAAGACCAATGATGGTACAGGAGCCACTGCATGGAAGTAAAATCTTTAAGCTTAAGGGTTCCCTAGGCAAACATCAACCATTTTTCAGGCTGGAGTTAAGGCCCTTGATATGACTGCACATTGGCTCATCGATAGAAACTGGAAAGGCAAGTCAATCAAAATTTTCTCGGACAGTCCAGCAACTTTAATAGCTCTTACATCTAGCCATTGTTCATCCAAGACAGTATGGAACTGCCAGGAACTACTCACCGTAGAGAAAATAAACTTACCCTGGTCTGGATACCTGGACATACAGGATATTAAGGCAACAAAAAAGCTGATGCTCTTGCGATGCAGGCGGCCGCAACGGCCTTCACAGGATCAGATCCAGTACTGGGAATAGCTTATAATATAGGTAAAGAAGCCCTCACCAGGTGGACACAAAAGTAATTTGTAGACAAATGGAGAGAGCTACCAGGCCTAACTCATTCAAAGATGGCGTTGAATCTGCCATCAGGAGAGAGAACTGGACAACTTCTTCAACTTGACCGACAGCAGGTACAGGCTGTAGTTGGCATGTACACTGGCCATTAGCGGCTAAGAAGCCACATGAACAAAAGAGCAAGATAGGGTTCTCCGAAGAAACGGAATGCCGCTTGTGCTTGGAGGACGAAGAAACAATGGAGTATGTCGTATGCCACTGTCCAGCAAAGGGAAGAACCAGACAAATCTTTGGAAATTCTCAAATCACACTTGCAGATTGAAAACTATTCACCCCAGAAAGCTGTTCGATTTCATGAAAAGGATCGAGCCTCTTGCATAGTGGGAACCACAGATGTGAGTCACACTAGGGTCGCAGTGGACGGTACTATTTGGGCCCACTCACGTGTACGAATACGAATACCAATAGTTATACTAAAAGCAAAAACATATCATACCAATATAAAACTGTTACACCAAATATTTCTCCAAATATATCGGAAAATGTAGCATGATAGGTAGATGTAACGTAGCGACGACAGAATCGCTACATTCGAAGAATAAGGACCGAATATTTCCGGATAAATTTCCACAAAGAAGTTTATTAAATGACTGGTTTGCACCATCGATATCGTTTTCAAGATGCAACATTAACCGAATAAGTAATACCCTATAGTCGTACCTCGTGGAGTAACTATTCGCCGATACTATATTGAGTGGTTTATGAAGTACCCTGTCGAGCAGAACCGGCTAAATCATTTCCCTTTATTTCGCGAAGAAATTTACGACCATCGTTCATCATATTTATTACATATATCATGAAGTTGCAATTCTTGCACTATTGGAAACGAAGTTTACCTTCGCCGTATTTTCTTGCATCGAGGCGGGAGTAATTAAACGCAGATTTTTATCGTCTAGGCACAGCCAGGCCGCAGAAGCAATGCCCTAAGTGATAATTTTTTTTTTGAAACAGAAAATATACAGTAGGTACTAAAGGCGGTATTTAGAAGAATATTACCAAGTTATGTAATACAGAACAAGCAATGAAGTAATCGGAGAACTTTTGGCACAGTTGGATGTATATTAGATGTGTGTACTTGCAGAGGTTCAATTCCGTAAATTAATAAAACCTAACTGGCAAATTACGACTATATTGAATATACCTATGCATGATCAATATAGACGCAAAAGTGAATGTTTTCAGAACCGGAATTTAGAATAAAGTTACCTCCAGGTAATCTGGGTCTAATCTAAACATGCATAAATAAACGTTTAACCTTGTGATGAAGTCTCCAAATTTGATTTTTTTTTATTTATTTATAGATGTCTCACATGATTAATTAAAATTTCTGAATAAAGAAAAACCTTAACTTTGTCAGGAGGTATTTTATTAATGAGAACTGATTCAAATACAAAGTTTAAGGTCGACAGTTATAAGATTAATTTTTGTTTTGATACATTTATGCCAGTTCCTATTCCCAAATGATTTTGCTAATCGCTAGATGACGTCTTGCTGAAACATTTTAATTTATTGTGTAGCCGTAAATGACCTTTTCAATAAATCTTGAAAATTTTTAAACATGTAATTATGAGTCCCGTCATCTTCCAGAGTACAAAACAACAAAGAAAAATACTCTATACTTTGAATATTACAGTTGTATGCCTTCCTTGCAATCCTTTAATTTATGTGTGTCTTAATTTTTTTTTTGTACAATTTTAATTTATATTGATTATAAATGTATCTTTGAATTGCTCCACACCATTATTTTTATGTCACAAGTTGTTTGTATTATTAACAATAAACGAATAAGCCGCCGCAATAACACAGCTTGTATATCACCGCAAAAATTCAATTACAAAACGAAAGTAATCTCGTAGTAAGAAAAACTTGCTTGATATTATGTTGAAAATTGCTGCACAAGTACGTCAACAATGCCAACAACAGATAATTTAGGACACGGCTAAAGGTCGTGTTACGTGTTTGCTTGAAGCCAAAACAAAAACTTTCGGGTTTTGTATGCAAAGGATTTGGATAAAACATGATAAATGGCAACAAAAATAGGATATTATATATTTCAACATTCTGAAACACTTTGAAGTTTATATTTTCTTTATATACCGTCTATGACGTAACAATCATTGTAAAATAATGAGATTTAACGTAACAGAGCGTTGCTTGCTTAATCCTTAAAGTTGAACACAAAATTCAAATTCATGTATTGCTCTTTTGGTTCTTACACTTTGGGCCGTCAGTTATATCCCTACTCCTATTCTAAACAATAAATATCACTTGCTACCTATAGGACTATACTTAAAAGAAAGAGAAATACTATTATACCAGGATTTAAAAAATAAACAGACAAACAAAGTCAAGATATAAAATGTACACTTTAAAATTCAAAGCACAAGTGTTCAAAAGAAAGCACACACATATGAGTACATGAGATCAATATTATGACCCAATAAAACGACTATTACCAAATGCTAGCAGTAAGCACAGTCCATCCCTCCCGCAATGTCCTGACGGTGCACAAGAAATTCATGAGTACTATAAAATGAATGTGAACTAAAGAGCTTTTTCATGGTTTGCTTAAATTTTGCGTAGGGTCTAGTGTCTTTCATGCTTGTTGGAAGACAGTTAAACACCTTTATACCCATGTAGTAGGGTCCTCTCTCATACAAAGTTGTTGCATGTTTAGGCACTCTTAGGTTACCTCTGTACCTTGTTACAACACCACTACCACCCATTGCACTGTTACTCACAAACTTATCCCTATACCGATATACGTAACAACACATACTATACAAGTATACTATATAAGCTGTCATGATCTTAAGTTTATTAAATAGCTATCCAGGAAGCCAGTTCTACACATCGTTCTTATAATGCGCTTCTGCAATACAAAAATATGGGACATCACCTGGTTTTGGGCTCCCCAAAATAAAGCACCATACAGCAGGCGGGAATGGACAAATGCAAAATAGAATGATAGCAGGGAATCATGGTTAACAATATCCCTTAGTTTATAAATACCATAGTTTGCCGATGAAAGTTTCTTACGTGTTGCCTCACAATGCTCAAGCCAAGTTCAACCCCGGGAAATTTTAGAGTTTCTACCTGTTTTATGGGTTGATTATTTATATGAATTACATATTACCCGTTGACTATTTTATTTTTGTTTCTAAATTCGATAAAATTTGTTTTATTTGTGTTTAATAAGAGCATGTTCTTTTTACAGTCATGCATTCGTGCAGCAGTCAGACTGGCTATCTGATAAGCCAGATTCGACTCCCCACAAGATATCACAACAGAGGTATCATCGGCAAACTGTACAACCGGCACATTCTCACCACTCACACCAACATTTAAGTCGTTACAAAATATAAGAAGCAGAAGAGGTGAAAGCAGAGACCCCTGAGGTGCTCCTGTGGATGTAGAGTCAAAAGAGGACTGATAGGAATGATTAGCCAAACTGCCCTTCCATCCTTTAATGTGTACTGTTTGAACGCGATCTTGTAAAAACGATTTGATCCAGTTCAGACTAACATCCCTGACAACTACCCTTTCAAGCTTTTCAAATAAGATGCTATGATGCATTAGGTCAAAAGCTTTGCTTAAATCGAAGTAAATGCTAATTGTTGTATTGCTGACATCAGGGGAATTTATTATGGCTAATATATGTTCAAAAAGAGCTGTCTGAGTGGATCGATTTTATAAAAAACCATGTTGCTAGTACTGAAAAATGAAAAGGTATATAGGAAGTTTAGCAGTCTATTGTAGAATGCCCTTTCAAAGACTTTTGAAAACGCAGATGGGATGGCAATTGGTCTATAATTCTCCAAATGGCTCTTATCGCCCTTTTTATGCAAAGGTATGACTCGACTCTTTTTCAAATTTGTAGGGAAGAGTCCTTCAAGAAATGACTTGTTGATTATGAATGAAAGTGGTTTTTAAAAGTGATATATTTTTTAAAAGACTACATGGGATTTCATCTAGCCCTGCTGACCTTTTGAGCATGTGATATTGATTATACCCACAATCTCCTTCTCCTCCACAGGAGTCCGAAAGAATGATCTATCGTTAATAGAATTTAGCTCATACTGGTTCTCCACTTCATCCCCTTTAACCATCGGAAGTTCGCCAAAGTAGTCGCTAAACTGACCACAAATTTTGTCAGCATCAGTGATAGTCTCCCCATTCCTATCTATCTCAAAGTGATGAGCATTGCTCATCTTATTAGTTTCCTATTTCAGGATGTCCCGTGCACACTTACTGGGATTCTTTGAGGTTGCCATTTTTTTATCATAGAACTTTTTTTTTTCGTTCAGTCAACATTTTCCTATAATCTGCCAATTTATTTTTATAAAGAGTGTTAATTTGTTCGCTGTCATCATGACACTTTAGCCAGTATAGGTTTTGAACTTCCTGAGACAGCTGTGTAATCTCATGGTTGTACCATTTTTTCCTATCATACTTGCTAGATTTTTTTTTAATTTTTTTCAGAAAGGCTTTGTTAAAATAATACATAAACGTGTCAGAAAATGCAGAAAATTGCATCATTATTGTTGTTGACTATATCTTCCCAGCTTTCACTCATGAGAAGAGATATGAAGTATCTTTTGTTTTCCTCTGAAAATGACCTAAATATTGTAGATTCATCTGTGGCTTTGACATTATCACAGTCACTAACCAATCTAAACTCAATACCCAAACGATCTGATAATCCAGTGTTAAAAACGTTAATTTTAAACTCACCATCAAAGTTTATGAACAGGTTGTCTGTCACTGATGGTGAATTACGGCTATATCTTGTTGGCTCTGAATTCAACGATCTAAAGTTATACGAGCCCAACATGTCAGTCAACTTCATTTTGTTTACATCGTTACAGCCCTAGTCAGCAATAAAATCTCCCGATACAATTACATTTGCGGAAGTTCTGTTAAAATATTGCAGTATATTTTCCAATTTGGTCATAAATATGTCCAGACAGGCTCCAGGGGAACGATATACACTAATAATAAAATCTTTTTTATTGCTTGCTGTAAATTTACCAACAGAGTGTTCAAAATGCTGTTCTATATTACTGACCTTAGTGTCGACTGACATTAATTTAAAGTTTTTACCATGTAACAATACTGTGACCCCGCCGCTCATAGACTCCCTGCTGGAACTAGCACACTTATAAAACTTTTCCAGCTCATAGACCTTCATTTCATCAGTTGTCAACCAGTGTTCACAGATTGATACTATATCATATTGATTTTGGTTGACAAGTTGCTCAAGTTCTAGGTTCTTTGATCGATCGCTTTGCATATTCAATTGTAGTAGGCTAATTGTACCTGTTGAGGTTACCTCTCCTTTGCCGATATCTTTGATTCCAGGATTGATACTTGTTTTGGTACTTGTCCCCCCCCCCCTTGTTGTTCGTGTACCTCGAAAAAGATAGTTTCTTACCTCGATACCTCTTGGCCAGACGGCTGGATTTAGAGTTCCAGTTTTTGGTCGACGTCAATTCCAAGTTTAAATGAATTAAATAGATTGTGCTTGTTTGGAATCAACTCACAAATAAATTCACGATCTGGATACCTATTTAACAGGTAGTATATGTTATTCTATATTTGGAGACAAACAGCCAGCATTTCTGCTTTGCCGCTGCGTTTGGCTCCATTTCGTTTGTACCTATTATCTTCGAGCTGTTACGAGACTCCGTTCCCATGCCTATTACAGCAGTCATTATTCTGGCCTGATTAGCGTCTTCAACGGCCTTAGAGACTTGTGTGAGAGTAATTCCAGTTTCACGTGTGGTGTTTTTTTTTCTGGGAAACCTCATCACTCTGAGGCATGTGAAATGGCTTCGAAGTCTGTTGAGGAAGGGAGGGGGAATGCTGCATCTCCCGTGCAGCAACGGGGGCCTCAGGACGAATCGTTCTAGTATCGTTGGTCTTATTTATTTTCTGCTTTAGACTATGGTGAGTGCCATCTGATTTGCTGGTTACCGATACGACTGATACCATTGCAGCAGGAACCGACGGCGGTGGCGCAGGACTTATGTTGCTCTCTGGGAGAACTCTATCTTTCCCCTTACTTCTCGAACCAGAATTTGAGCTCTGCAGAGTTGTCGAGTGATTATCAGGTAAACTCTCTCTCTGACCAGAGACATTAAGTATACTTTTTAGGTTACATTTTATTGGGGCCAGATGAAATTCCAGGGTTTCACGTAGGATTTTTTCCATTGTTTTTGATATTAGCACAGAGCTATATATAGTATTTCTGAAAATTGTGATAGACTTTTATTAGCTTGCTGCGATTTCTTCAAAATGCAATTTTCTTCAAGAGCTATTTTTAATTTGTCAATTTCTAAGTTAAGCTTTTTAATATCGCATACACCGTTTTCTTTCTCTAGCGCCTCAATTGAGACTATCATGCCTTTATTTAGGGATGTTAGGTCGACAATTTCCCTGGATAATTTGTCATTAATTTTTGCTGCTGTTAAATTTTCATTCAAGAGCTTCCCATTGCATATCTCCATTTCCTTTTTTTTATCCTGAAGTTCCTTGATCCAGTTATTTAGTTTGTTAAGCTGTGATGTATACTTGTGCTCGGCCTCTGTAACGTTCTCTTAAAATATTTGGCTATTGCGTTTTATTCTTGTTATATGGTTATCTCTTTCCTTAACAGCTTCATGTAGTTTCTCAATTTCAACCTTAAATTCTTGGTCCTTTTCTTCATCTTCAGCTGCCCAGTAGATTTGTACCCCCCGAAAATTATGCAATTTAGAAAAACATGGATGGTGGATCTATGATAGCCTGCTGAGTAATCACTTTTAAAACAAAAAAATATATTAGTACATGTTAGTCATAAAAGGAGAGGAGGGGTAGAGGGCAATTATACGAAAGAATGAATTTAATGCTCATATTTTTTTGTAAAACATGCACAATATTTTTGTTATCAAATTATAATCGCGAAACTTTGACAGCGTGTATCGCAGTAAAAATTTAAAAAAAGTTGTAATAAATCTGTCTCCGAAAATGCCTTATTTCGGCTATGTAGGTCCTTGAGATATTATAAATAATTTTTCCCCACTTTTTTAAGTTAACTATTGATTAGTTTCAATTTTATTTGGCTTATTTTCATTGGCTTTGCTTAGATTAGGCTAGGTTTCATCTGATTTATTTAATTTTGGATAGTTTAGATTCTTTTTAGTTGGCCAAAATTAAAATATATCTGCTTAATTTTGGTAAGGTTTGGTCGCTTGTTATTTGTATGAATTTTTAGAATTTTAATTATTGACTAGTTTGATTTTTTTACGTTATATGTCGTCGCTTATTACGGTGGTAATGAGTTAAGCACATGCCAAATTGCTGAAAATCATACATGAAGGTTTGTTACCTAGAAGCAGCTTAATATGTTATTATTTTTATAACAATAAAAATTCATAAAAATTGCTGCTCTAAGGCAACAAAATTAAATGCACGCTCTTTAAATAGCGTATAATCTTTAGACTATTTCTTGAGATAAAATTAAACTCAACAGAAAACAGTCAAAGTGACACTTTTTTAAATCAAACCTTATATCGGAAACCCAGCACTTTTCTAGTGCAATACCATAACCGCTTAAAAATTGTCGAAAATTCTGAGAGAAGAGGTGTTGCTTGGAAAGTACCTGAGTATATTTTCTTTGTTGTTTTGAAGCATACTTTTTGCAAAATTGACTAACATTATACTTATAGGTTTGTTGCCTAGAAACAGCTTGAATGGGTTATTGTTTTTATAACAATAAAAAATATAAAAACTGTTTCTTTAAAGTAACAAAATTAAATGCACGATTTTCAAAAGATTTATATTTTTCAGACTATTTCTTGACATAAAACTATATTTGAAAGTATGCTGTCAAAGTAACACTTTTTAAATCAAATCTTATATCAGTAACCGGGCACTTTTCAAGTGCAATATCATGAGTGCTTAAACATTACCGAAAATTCTGAGAAAAGGGGTGTTGCTTGGAAACTACCTAAGTTTATTTTCTTTGTTGTATAATTTCTGCAAAATTGCTGTAAATTATACATGCAGGTTTGTTACCTAGAAACAGCTTGAATGGATTATTGTTTTTATAACGATAAAAATTCATAAAATTTGTTTCTCTAAGGCAACAAATTTAAATGCAAGCTCTTCAAACAATTTACAATTAAACTATTTCCTGAGATAAAATTATATTTTAGAATATACTGTCTAAGTGACACTTTTTTAAGATCAAACCTTATATCTGTAACCGGGAACTTTTTAAGTGCAATACCATAAGTGCTTCAGAATGAACAAAAATTCTGAAAAAAGGGTGTTGCTTGGAAACTTCCCGAGATTATTTCCTTTGTTGCTTGAATGGGTTATTGTTTTTTATAACAATAAAAATGTATAAAAGCTGTTTCTTTAAAGTAACAAAATTAAATACACGATTTTCAAAAGATTTATATTTTTAGACTATTTCTTGAGATAAAACTAAATTTAAAAATATACTGTCAAAGTGACACTTTATTTTCAAATCAAACCATATATCGGTAATCGGGCACTTTTTACATGCAATACCATAAGTGCTTAAAAGGTGCCGAAAACTCTGAGAAAAGAGCTGTTGCTTGGAAATTACCTGAGTTTATTTTCTTTGTTGTTTTAAAGTATAATTTTTGCAAAACTGCTGAAAATTATACAAGGTTTGTTACCTAAAAATACCTTGAATGAAAGCTTGTAATTAAACACATGATTTTCAACGAATTTATATATTTTAGATTTCCTGAGATAAAATCATTATTCAAAAATATACCATAAGTTTAAAAATTATCAAAAATGCTCAGGAGAGGTGTGTTGCTTGGAAACTGCCCGCGTTAATTTTCCTTTCAAAGTTTAATTTTTTGAAACAACGAAGAGAATAAACGGCTGTTGTTTCCTATAAGCAACACACTATTTCTCAGAATTTTCTGGTTAATTTTTAAACATAAATACTATTTTTTGCAAAATATATTTTTACCATACAGAAATGACACTGAGAAAACCACAGATTACTTTTCTATTTTAGCGTCATCGTAAGTGTTTTCACTTCTTAGGAAATTTGCATCTATGAATTCGGTGAAAACACCACACTATTTATGAAAATTTTTATACCACGTGATTTTCACTGAAAACTAAGCCCTCTACTTTACCCATACGAGAGAAATAGTCCGTTAAACTGATCTCTAGCTTAACTAGGTGAGAAAAGTGGTTCAAATCTAATGATTAACACTGGCGCGAATAACTTGATTAACAGAGTTTTTGCTTATGTTTCTTATTGGCATTGAATATCAATTTCTGTTTTAATTTAATAATAAATCGATTAAATTGTAGTTAAAAGCTGAAACGGTTAAAAGAAGAAAAACTAGCATGAGCGATATTTAAAATAGATTTCAATGGATTGTCTGTGTTTTTACGAAACCACGTCTGTGTATATTTGCGTCTATCGATTAGAAAAATAGCGGACAAAGGAGAAAATAAAAGTAACAAAACTATAAACGCTGAAAAAACAAAGTGGCGTAAACGAGACAAAGAAGCTATTACCTCTATATCAGTCAACGGTGCTATACTTAGAAGAAGGGATCAATGACCATAAAAATAAATTTATAGTGGAAAGAAAGCGCTATAAAAATGATTTGCACTAAGAAAAAGCTCCAATAACCACTAACAGATTTTCTTTAATATTATTTTTATTAGAATAAACGAACTTTTTAAATTAGGAATTAACAAGTAGTTGATTAACCGTTACAAAATACTTTTTTCTTCAAACGTCAGTAAATCCGTCATTACTCGACTGTGTAGGTGGCCGTGAAGTTTCATTTTTCCTCCGCCGGAGCTTTACTTTTCACTTTTCCGCCGGCGGAGGTAAAAGTGTTACCATAGCAACAGAGATACAAACAAACAACAAAGCAAGCGTCAGCAACTCAAGAATTATTAAACTAAAATTTGTATTTATCACTCAATGTGTGCACTGCATTTCCAAAAATCACTAATTTAGGAACAAATTGGTTATTAACTTAATCGAACTTACTCAATAACTGCTTATCAATACGGAATTAAAACGCAATCGGAGACGCAATTTTAAAAAAATTATTATTGTTGACAGTGTCCACTGACAGCTTTATGTTACATTACTATAGCAACGACCTGTGCCTATTCACCGATACCGGTCTAAGCCGCCTTGCAAACCAACTTATCTTTGATAATAATTATTATTAAAAAGAGATATTTTTGCATTAATTTGTCGACATTTGAAGAAAAAACAGCATATTTTATGTGGAGGAAAAGTTACTTTTCATGGCTTGCTCTCTATTACCAGCCTCACTCCGTTCGGATGTTAAACACGAACGCGCCATGAAAAGTATCACTTTTCCTCCATATAAAATAATATACTATTTTCTTAATATTGTATTCTTTAAAATCCTGTGGTTGCATAGGGATTTACACAATGAGTTCAACAAATGTGTCTTAATGCTTTCCCAATATGCACCGGCTAAAGTAAAAGTTTAAATAGCTTTATTACCATTGGAAGCAACTCCTTAAGTCGAAGAGTAAGCGTTTAATCTGTCAGCAGACAATAACAATAATTATTGTTACAAATTGTTTTATCTGTAAAGGCAGACTCAATTCGGGCAAGATATTATATTACTACCAAAGTGGGTGGATTTACTTTCAAAGCCGAAAGCAAAAGTGAATGTCGACTAGCCTTACTTATTGATGATGATAGTTTAATTCACAAAAACTAATTGCATTAAATATATTGACCCATTCAGTCTCACAGTGAAAGGACGTTTTTTGGTAAAAGCTTATTACCATGTACGGAAAATGCTATTAAATGTTCCAACACCATTGTAATCAGTGTTGCCAGTTTCCCAGCTGCAGCTTTAACATTCCTAAAATCCACTTACCTTATTCAATATAACCCTACACTTTAGGAAAATAATTTGAAATTTCGAAGACTCGAAATCACAAGATATTTTTCAGTTTAAAATTATGACGGATACATGCACTCAAATACACAAAACTTTTTCACAAGTACTGTTTCACGGACACAGGAATGCAATTAGTGTGACAAAGTATTATAAGAATAGTGAGAAATGGTTTAGAGGTATGAAGGGTCACCAATATTGGAATTTGGATATTGTGAGGGATCTAGATAGGGAGAAATGGGACTAAATTTGCGTATTTAAGGAAGTAACAAAATGGCAACTCAACTATTATTTTTTCAGTAGTTTAAAAAATTGTGTTTTTTTTTATTTTTCCTTGATATTATTAATTAAAATAAAATCTTATTCTCATTTTAACTTTTAATGGACGTTACCACCATATGTTTATTTTTTGTCAATGTTCCCCTGCCAAAAGCTATTACACGCTTCATTTTTTTTTTAAATGTGACCGTGAAGTTTAAACGTCGGATTTGAAATCCTCATTTTATTTTAAATCTTAAAGTAAATTAATTCGTCAGTTTTCAACTTTTAACAAACGGTCTTTAAGTTCTGTTAATGTTTAACATGCACATCTTAATTAAAACTACGGTGTATTTTTCAACGTTTGTATACAAGCATCATTTGGGTTCCTATTCTTGGTAAACAAATAATGTATTTTTTGCCTTAACCCCAGAGTGTTAGAAAAATTGTCTGGACAGCCGGTTCTACTGATCTAATGCCGCTCGATTATTTCCTGTAGAGGCCTAATCATGAAACCGAATAAAAAGATTTACGAAACAAATAAGATTCTGCCAAATCGAATATGATTTCTGTTTTTAGCCTAGACCCTATAGAAAAAGAGTCATTTCCTTACATGACATGCTTCGCAAAGAAATTACAATTATTTTCAATGATCTAAATAGGAAATCACCTCGGTCAAGACATTCGGTAAAGGATATTACGTAGATAACCACAATATCAATATATTTCAAGAAATAAAAAAGCGGCATCTCTTACTTCCTGCATGCAAGTCCTAAGCTATTTAGTAGAAATTCCATTTTTGGACATTTCTCCGTATTACTTTGGTGGTATCACGGTGTTTGTAAATACCATAACATTAAGCTTACATAAATCTATGATTTTACAACTATATCCGCATTGAAGTAACGCAATTTCTCAATTACTTTCAATTTTAAGGAGGCATAAATTATCTAAAGGCAACGTATACAAAATAAAATTATAAAGAACAATTTGTAATTGTTCAAGTGTTATAGCTTATAACCTTCACTTTTTAACGGAACATCTCAATTTAAGCGGAAAGTGAAAGCTGATACTGCGATAGTTTTTTTGTACTAATTTTTAATTCATTAAAAAGGGTTGGATGTTCGATGAAACGTATTAATGTTTCACCGTTAGATGTTCGTGCTTTGTTAGAAAATTAATTAAAAACAAATAGCTCGTTTTTAATTAGAGTGCGTACAGGCTAATTTTTGATCTCGAATATATTAAATAAATACACACAATGGTGCACATGTAGGGTGTCAGGATATATAAGAAAAAATAGCGTATACGGAGACGAGTCCATAAATGCTACCTACAGGGGCTTGAACTATTATTTGAAAGTACAAGGCGACCATAAACAAAGTAGATAGATTTTTTTGCTTTCTGCTGAATTTTTGTAATCTTTATGATGATATAATGACTCTTCAGATAATAATAATCAAAACACAACTAAAGGAATCGTTGAAGGATATGTTAGCATACAAATCTAATAAAATATTTTCTAATTTAACATTACAGCATAACAATTATGGTAAGAACATTTTTGTGAGCTTTCAGCTAATTTTTTCCTGAGTAGCGTAACGTTGTAAATATTACAAAATCCAGTAGTGCGATTTATCCTGGGTAGTGTAAGGTTCTAAATATTACAAAATCTGTAATGAACGCCGATTTACCCTTTTCCTTTAATTACTGTGTATTCGGCCGTTGCTTCACCTCCTGTTGGTTATCTGTAACCGGGTTCGCAGTACCAGTGTGTTGACACCCTATTTCGTCGTAAAATAATTCACCTATACACTTGGCCAACCACCCATATTTCGCTACCTAGTTGAAAACCACTTTATGCCTCTTACCAGTACTTAATTCTATTCTCAGGTATATTAAATATAATTAAATGAATGCCACATCAGTTTCTTTTTGAAATTATTAAAACAATTGAAAGGGACCATTTTAATAGTGGCACTTATCTTTTAATATGACCTCGTATCTACAGCGCCAGACAATCAGTCCTTGCACATTAAAAGAAAATGACACAGGTATTATTATTTAGACTATTTAGAAATATTCTTTTCCGCAGTGAATTAACTAAATAAAATACGAAGTATGCTAGCACTAATTATTTAATGGTAATTATCGAATACATACAGCAATAAATGTTTCGCAACATACAGGCACTCTACGCCTCATTATTTAAAATTAAACTCACTATCTAACGCTAGCACTGAAAATACTCATGAAATTCTTGCAGACAGATAAGGATAAGGATAAATGTTTTCAAATATGCAAGCACTCTACACATTATGATTTAAAACTAAACTTACTGTCTATCGCTTAATGTTAACCCGGAACTTGCCAACCTAGCCTCCATTGCTTCTGTTTGACCACTTTTTCCCTCGACGGATGACGAATTTTAACAACGACGACATGAATTTACTTAATTACCTAATTATTTCCACGAGCCTTTAAACTGAAAGGCACTAATTTCGGTTTGGTCACTATTGTGACCATAGTAACAGACTTGAAAAAAAATCAAAGGTATATTATAAATTTCTCGGTCTCCAATCGGGCATAAGGACTAGCTGCAAGTAAAGATTATGTTAAGACTGATTTTTCTCCGATAAATTCACGCTTTTAAAGCAGGTTTTTGACGCAATTTTTCCCCAGAAACCTGCACTGGAAAACACGTGCAGGGGCGCAAATGCCCCAATTTTCGTCGAAAACAACTCATCGAGTTTTAACTAGTTTTTTTACATTCCAATCCAAGTATTCAAAATTTTCCCTGCCCAGCTTAGGTACGCAAATTAGCTCACACATGTGCAAGTTTAAAGTCCAAGCGGATACTTGAACCTTTTAAGGTCACGACTTTTTTGTCTTTCGTTTCAATTGGCTGAGCTCTGGAAATTTTTCCTATTACACGCCCTTTGGCCAACAGTGTTCTTTTAGAACAAAGTTTGGGGACCTGGGTTTTTGAGACTTGCATTTGGTGTTAGCTATTTCTTGAAGTTAGTTTTCTCTAGTTGCGTGATGCAGTCGAATATAAATCTAGAGTATACGTCACCGCGTTTTAAAATCGGATCCCGAATCTTGTGAAGTTATACACCATGCCGCTTATTGAAATATATTCCAATGGTAAGTGGTTTTATTTTTAATTGAACGGTGCTTTTGATGTACACTTCTAATAAGTAAAATGATTAACCCTTTTCCGCGATTCTGGAATTACTTCGTGAAAGTTAAACTTCAATTTGTTTTTAATTCTTATTAATTAAATAAACTTATTATTTTATTTGAACGTTTTCTCCCTGGTTTTGTTTCAAGACTTCATTTAATTTTTGAGCAATTAAATTAAATTAAAAAATAATATATTTATATTTTTAAACAAATTGTTGAAACATTTCTTAAAATAAGTCAGGTGTTGGCCCTTAGTTCGTCACAAATCCAGTACTGCGATTTTCCCATTTATTGATCGATTTGTGTTATCGATACTCTTGCTACCTACCTTACTTCTCGCCACCTTACTTACGGTGTTCCGAACCGTTCGAAAAATGAATCCCTTTGGAGCGCCACTTGACAGATATGGTATATATTATTTTTGGGGCATTGGCAGCCCTTCTCGTCTGGACGCTCAAAGCCTTCGGAGAGAGAAATGTGGCCAATTTGGTATCTAAAATTATCGTTGATATTTTTGACCATGAGGTCTAGTTTTCGTCTAGTTTTGTAGTGAAATTAATCGTCAAACACACTGTCAGATATAGCACGACTAATCTTCGCTCTCAATTACCAAGCACGTGAACAGCAGTTTTGGGATAGGATCATATCTTCTGACGAAAAGATCTTCCAATCCTCAAAAAATGCAAAATTAAGGTGCACAGACCAAACGACCAGCGTTTCAATCCTCGGTACGTCGACAGGTATAGAGCTGCAGGCCATTTCAGTGTAAACGTGTGGGGATGGATTTCGTCGCGAGGAATCGGAGTTATCTGATGGATTCATGGACGATTTGTTGGTGAAACTTATATTCAAATATTGGAGAACCTTATGGTGCCCAGTGTAGAACAGCTTTACCCTGAAAATAATTATATCTTCCAACAAGACAATTGACCTGTACACACTTCGAACATCGTCACACAATGGATTCAAAATGCCAACATTGAAATCTTGCCATGGCCAAGCAACAGTCCCGATATCAACCCAATAGAACACATATGGGAGATAATAGTCAAAAGGCTTTGCCGACGAAATTTTATGCCTCAGAACAGCGAGAAGCTATGGCAAGGTATTCAGGAAGTATGGGAAGAATTGTCACTTGAAGAAAACTTCATTACCCGCTTTATGACCATGGGTCGAAGACTTCAAGCTGTGATTGATGCAGATGGAGATTTCACCAAATACTAAGTTGCTTTTAACTGTTCCTTTTTGTATTCACCCTTTATTAAATTAACTAATATATTCTCTTTATGTTTAAAATTAATAAAAGTTTAGTTTAAACATTCTTTTAACGATAATACCTATGAAAACAACCAACGATAAACAAAAGAAATATTGAATACTATAATACCTAAACATATTAATTTTTCGCAAGAGATATTTATCAAAGTAAAAAATAAATAATGGGGTCATCACTTATTGCTTACGATTTTTGCGTTTAAACAGACCATTAGTTCCCTTATTGGACGTCAAAGATCAGTCTATTGATGCTCTGACTGAATGTATAAATATCTCCTTTTCATCTGGAAAATTTCCCAAGTGCCTCAAAACTTCACTTATTATTCCACTTCATAAAGGAGGCAACTTTGATGACCCAGGTAACTTTAGACCTGTTTCTCTACTTTCAACAATCTCAAAAATTATTGAAAAATTGGTAAAAACTAGAATGATAGGATATTTAGATTACCATGGTATTTTATCAGAGTCTCAATTTGGGTTTAGGTCCAACAAAAATACTACTGATGCTATATTTACTTTTTTGGATACTCTTTATGGAAAAATTAATTGTGGGATAGCTTCTGCAGCTCTGTATTGTGACTTGACAAAGGCTTTTGATTGTGCCAATCACAGAGTATTGCTGGGGAACCTTGAACATTATGGTTTCAGGGGAGTTACGCTTGATTGGTTCAATTCATTCCTTTGTGAACGGTCCCAAATTGTGTCTGTAATGGGTCAAAGGTCAGAAACTTCTTCAATAAAACATGGTGTTCCTCAAAGTTCGGTATTGGGACCACTTCTGTTTCTACTATATATAAATGATTTAGCAAAAGTCGATATTCAAGGTAAATTCACAATTTTCGCAGATGAGACAACTGTTATTTGGCATGGAAATGATGATACAGAACTTTCCAACATAGTTTATGAGGATTTAATAAAAGTCAAACAGTGGTGTGACTCAAATCATTTG
>MU186998.1:1438-37423 GCA_016904865.1 Pissodes strobi
ATCTAACCAAGACTGATAGTAGAGTGCTACTTATAACTTATCTTGACTTCTGTGGGCACCTCGGGGTTACAAGCTGAAATTTTCACAGAATGATGGCTTTATTATATTAATTCAAAATCCGAAGGTAATAAAAAATCATAACGGGCAAAAGGGCAGTATACCTAAAAATCGAGATTATTATATGAACGTTTAGGATATTAAATTATGAATGTTTTCCTATATAATTCATTTAAATTTTTGTACGAATTATATTTTTTATCATTGCTTGAAATATGCAGATTACATTGGCCCTTACGGCAAAATAAATCAGAAAATTGAAATATCTCGCTTCGAACCTGGGCAAAATCTGATTGAAATATACTAATTTTTGTATTCACCTCGCATTCTCTCCGAAATGAAGGCTCAAATCAAAAAATTTTATTTTTGCAAAAAGTATGCCTTAAGTATTTAGAATACATAGGTGCATGAATATTTTTTTTTCTCAAATGGTAATGGAAAAATAGAATTAAATGTAAAAAAGTAATTTTCTTCAAGCAGCGACCGGCCGATCTCTCGCTTCCCGAGCACTCTCGTATCTCACTTTTCTTCATAGCTTCGTCTCTCTCGCGCCTATGGTACAATACAATAAGTGCTTTTACACCATTACGGGTTAGAATACTAATAATAATAATAATAGCTATTATTAATTGAATAAAGTCAATGAAGACATTTTCGATTATACTGATATTTATTTTTCCTATACGTTGCTAGGTAATAAAGAAGTAGAAAAAAATCGTATACTTAATGCAACTGCTATAAAAAAAAAGACTAGCTGTCATTCAGAATAGAAAAACTGAAAATGTAAAAAATCTGTATAATAACAAAATCTATTTATCTTCAGTGTCTGTATCTCCTGCAGGAATAGACACAATGACTTCAATATTGCCTTCCAGTATTTTTTGCATGATCCTATGCAACCTATTTAATTTCTTCTGCGTCTACAAGCTTGCTTCCATACAATCTAATAAAAAACTATTTGATTGAGTTTTATTATGGACCTATTTAATCTAAGAATAATTTACCTTTTTTTACATCCACATGCAATAAATACTTATACATCCGAAGGAAATGCTGGTGTTGTTAAAATTGAGGATGATTTGGATATCACCTGCCTCCTCAAATTTCGATCCGCATTCTGTCACCTCTGGCATAGCCTAAAGAAAACTATAGCCGCGACACTCGGCTCGTTTAGTGGGGTACGGAATCAAATTTTCTCCGTGAAGCTCAGTGAAGGGAGGACACCACGCAGTTGAAACTCGATGCCAATCATACACGCTTACCTGGGCCGGAGTGCAATAAATTTTCATAGGAATTAAAATAGAAAAAGATTCGTTGTTTGGGTAAATAGACGTTATGCGTATATATTGTTTTGTTTGTATGTTATATAAATGAGTTAATGTTTATGTGTTAAAATGGGAAAAGAACGGCAGAATTAAGCAGCTAGTTCGTTTGTTTATTTAAACTTAAATTTGATCATAAGGTATCGGCATCGGTTCAAATGACTAAAATAAATTGGAACTAACTGAAATCAACCGAAAGTTAATTGAACGACTAACCAAAGCTAGCCAAAAGTAACCATAAGCTCCAAAACAGGCTAAAACGTACCTATCGTAATAGGTTACAAAAATTAAAGTAAGTTAAAACTAACCAAAACGAAAGGAATTTAAGCGACTAACCAAAAATATTAAATTTGCTTATAACGTATAGGAACCGATTCAAATGACTAAAATAAATTGGAACTAACTGAAAGTAACCGAAAGTTGATTGAATGACAAAACAAAAGTAACTAATAGCACAAAAACGGACTAAAACGTATCGGAACACATTAAAAATGTTAAAGTAAATTAAAACTAACCCAAATTAACCGAATATTGGCAAGTAACCAAAGACATTAAAATTGGTTATAACGTATCGGAATCCAATGACTAAAATAAATTAAAACTAACTGAACTTAACAGAAAGTTGATTGAACGAAAGTAAGTTAAAACTAACCCAAATTAGCCGAATTTTGGCGACTAACCGAAAGTAATCAAAAACTTTAAAATTGGTTATAACGTATCGGAACCGGTTCATATGATTTAAATAAATTAAAACTAACTAAAATTAACCGAAAGTCGATTGAACGACTAACCAAAAGTAACCAAAAGCACCAAAAGGGCTAAAACATATCGTAACAGATTAAAATTATTAAAGTAAGTTGAAACTAACCCAAATTAACCGAATTGTACCGACTAACCTAAATTAATTGAAAACATTTAAATTGGTTATAACGTATCCGAACCGATTCAAATTACTAAACTAAATTAAAGCTAACTGAAATTAACCGAAAGTTGATTGAACGACTAACCAAAACTAACCAATAGCATGAAAAAGGGCTAAAACGTATTGTAACAGATTAAAAATATTAAAATAAGTTGAAACTAACCAAAATTAAGCGAATTTTGACGACTGACTTGAATTAATTCAATAACTAAAATAAATTGAAAGTAACCAAAATTTGATTGAAAGACTAACCAAAACAAACCAAAAGTAACTAAAAGTACCAAAACGGGCTAAAACGTATCGGAATAGCTGAAAAATAATATTAAGTAAGTTAAAACTAACCCAGATCAATTCAATTTTGGCGACTATCCTTAACACTAAAATTGGTAATAACGTATCGGAACCGAAAGTAATCGATAGTTGATTGAACGACCCAGTTTTGGCGGCTAACCAAAACTAACCAAAAATATTAAAATTGGTTATAATGTATCGGAACCTGGTTCAAATGACTAAAATAAATTAAAACTAAACGAAAGCTGATTGAACTAACCCAAACTAACTAAAAGCACCAAAACGGACTAAAACGTATCATAAATTACAAAATTTAACGTGCCCAAAAATAATCGAAAATTAATAGTATGGAAACATTGATAAAATATATACGAAGGGTACAGAGGAAAAACGATCTAAGCGCCATTTCCATAGGAAACTTTTATTATTGATTTCACAGAAACTTTTATTCTTGATAAAAGTTGGTGCTTGGAAAAAAACCAATTTTGACAATGTTGAATTAAGACTAAGTATTACAGGGTACTTAAAAAATTCAAAAATGGTGGTTAAAAAAACAAAAACTTAGGAATATCGGAAAAGCTTCTACAGGAAAAATAAAGCTCCTATTAAGGTAAAAATAAAAGTCAAATACCATTTTTTCCAAAAGTGCACCGTTGCTGAAAAAAATAAGGACAAAATCAAGAAAAAGCGGTTTTTTTCAGTAATTGAAATGGATTTTCTCCGCAACGGTGCAGTGCACTTTTGGAAAAAATGGTATTTGACTTTTATTTTTATCTTAATACGAGCTTTATTTTTCTGTAGAAGGTTTTCCGATATTCCAAAGTTTTTGATTTTTTAACCATCATTTTTGTATTTATTGAGTACCCTGTATAACTTATCTTTAATTTAGCATTGTCAAAATTATTTTTTTTCCAAACACCAACTTTTATCAAGAATTAAATTTTCTGTGAAGTAAATAATAAAAAAGTTTCCTATGGAAATGGCGCTTAGATCATTTTTCCCCTGTACCCTTCATATGTATACACATTTTATAGAAATAACATGTTTTTAATTTTTTTATTAGTCTTACAACCATTTTATCATTTAGCCATGTTGATTTCAGTTTGACAATATAATTGAATTATATTTCAATATAAAAGGTCTCAAAAGAGCGGGACATATTTTCCGATTTTCGAATTCTTCTAAAAATTCTAGATAAATTTCATGTAGCATGTCGAATAGTCTCCTTTCCATTTAAAGAATTTGATCTGTTTAACTTAGCGCGAAACGATTTGCATCTTCTTATCTTAGTTATTTAGTAATTATCTAGATATACGAAATTTTCGGTTTGGTGGGGAGTATTTTCCAGGTTGTGGTTATGTGGAAGATAAGAAAGTGCAAAACATTTCGTTTGACAATAAACAGTTCGTATTCTACCATAAAGGCGTAAGTCTCAAAAACATTGTTTTTGCTGGTTGTTTTTCGTAAAAGTCGATCGTTATCCACATATATCCATTATTTCAGATTTGATCAGCACCTTGATATCATTTTGATTCGCTGTACCATTTTTGGTTTTAAAGATACCAAGGTAAACAAAAAAGCAAAATGTAGGGTTGGTAGCCAAGTTTTTTCTAGATTACATATAAAACAAACACCAATAATTTTCTGACATAGAAGCCTACTTTATATATTTTTTAAATAGAACACCCTGTATATTACTACATTTTTGGATTCTCTAGTGAAATCAAAACACATGTCGTGTATAGTATCCTATACCTATCTTTAGCTGTTTACGAAATATTGACAGTTGAAAGTCGGGCATTTTGACAGGCTCTAAACCGCACGAGATCAAAGAAAACGGTTTGCACATCTCTATCTTAGGTTTTCATAAGCTATCAAATGGCAGTGGCTTTCAATTTAACCGGAGGTTTAAAAGTTCCGGTCAATTTTATTCGCGGGTTACATTCAAAGTTACTGTCATTTGATAGCTCATGAAAACCTAAGACAGGAATATGCAAACCGTTTTCTTTGCTCTCATGCGGTTTAGATTAAAGCCTATCAAAATGTCAAAATGCACCACTTTCAACTGTCAATATTTCGTAAACACCTAAAGAAAGATAGGTATAAGATATTATACACGAAATGTGTTTAGACTTCTCTAGAGATACCAAAAATGTAGTAATATACAGGGTGTTCCATTTAAAAAATATAGAGTAGGCTGATATGTCAGAAAATCGTTAGTGTTTTATTTTATATGTAACGTAGAAAAAAATTTGGCTACCAACCCTACATTTTGCTTTTTTGTTTAACTTGATATCTTTGAAAACAAAAAAGTTACAGCGAATCAAAATGTTATCAAGATAAATTGAACGCACGGTACAGGTTGCTCCGATTTAGCGTAATTGTGCACTTCGTGCATAAACTAGTTCGTGAACTATAGCCAGATCAAAAATTTACTTTCATTTCACCATCTTGACAATATTTTTATCTAGCGAATAAAATGAAAAAGCTGTTACGAAAAAATATGCAAAATCGTACATAACTACTTGTGCAAAATAAAATCTCATATAAAAAACTTTTGTTGTGTATAGATCTTGTTGATATTTAAAGATTAACTTGGAGCTTATATTCTATTATAGTTATATTCAGCATTCAAGAATGCTGTACTTACTACAAGTAATCTACATTCGCCATTCTTAATTTCACTTCAAAACGAACTATTTCTTTCAGGTGTAATGTTTAAATAAATATCCGGCTCTCTTTATGCAGCTTTTTGGATCAAAAAATGGTTATTCTCTACTCGAAATAAACAGTATTTTGTAAATCATATATTTTGTGATGAAAGTTTAAATAAAATAATAGGGGAGAGTAACAATTTTAGTATATAACGTCCCAAAAAATTTTAGTACGGCTCACTTCACTAATGATTGCCGGGGGGTTGACGTCAAGTTGGATTTATTTATTTTCTCCCCACTACATAGTGATAAAGTTGGTCCTCGCTTCTCAAAGGTGCCGCGCTTAAGTGTCGCAGCTATAGTTTTCTTTAGGCTATGCCTCTGGTAATAGGGGATTTGTTTCTAAAGAACTGAAGCACACCTTAGATTGATAATGTGCTCTCATACTGCGAAATTTTAAACTATTTTTTGTAGGGGCTAGTTTTTTCAGTTAGCAATGAATAGGCCAATAGTGTCCTGAAAATATTAATAGACGAAATGTTTGGATTTGTTGAAAATAATTGTATGATAAATATCTCTATGTTATTGAACATGCCATCTGAGAATTCCTGGACCCAATACCGTCTAAATAATCGGAATAGTTTAGATAAATTTTTCAACATTTTATTTTGCCTAATCCTGAAAACTGGCTGGTTGTATGACAACCAGTTAGAGCTTGAAATGCTGGTATTTTTTTTTGCTTTTTGCAAGTTTTTCTTCTGGGTTAGTGTCATGAACTGCCACATATCGCACCGAATTTCCTCTTCCACATTTTACACCAAATTCTCTAGAAATATATATATTTTTAATATGTACCAGAAGTACAAGTACATCAGTGTCATTGGAGTCCACGATGCATGTCAAATAATACATACAATGTTTAACAGAGAGTATAATGCAACAAAATCCTAGTATCAGCTTCTTCGTGACTATAGAGGATAATAATTTGTTGTCAATTGATTCGCAATTTGTTTTCTTATTCAAAATATTGGTAAATCCCCCACTATAGTTGCGAACTTGAAATTCTTTTGATGAGAGTGCTCGTTCAGATAAAAAGTTCGTTAACTGTTTTTGTTTTAACTAAAAACAGAGTGGATAAATAAATTCCACTGTTTTGGATGTAAAAAGGTAACTTATTGTTATATTAAATCGGTACATAATAAAACTTAAATAAATTTTTATTAGATTGTATGAAAGCAAAGCTTGTACACGTAGAAGAAATTAAATAGGTTGCATGGGATCATGCAAAAAAATACTGGATGACAATATTGAAGTCATTGTGTCTATTCCTGAAGAAGATACTGACACTGAAGATAAATAGATTTTGTTATTATAAAGATTTTTTACATTTTCAGTTTTTCTATTCTGAATAAAAGCTAGTTTTTTTTTAATAGCAGTTGCATTAAGTATATGATTTGTTTTCTACTTCTTTATTACCTAGCAACGTATAGGAAAAATAAATTTCAGTATAATCGAAAATGTCTTCATTGACTTTATTCAATTAATAATAGCTATTATTATTATTATTATTAGTATTCTAACCCGTAATGGTGTAAAAGCACTTATTGTATTGTAAAATAGGCGCGAGAGAGACGAAGCTATGAAGAAAAGTGAGATACGAGAGTGCTCGGGAAGCGAGAGATCGGCCGGTCGCTGCTTGAAGAAAATTACTTTTTTACATTTAATTCTATTTTTCCATTACCATTTGAGAACAAAAAAATGTATTCATGCACCTATGTATTCTAAATACTTAAGGCAAACTTTTTGCAAGAATAAACATTTTTGATTTGAGCCTTCATTTCGGAGAGAATGCGAGGTGAATACAAAAATGAGTATATTTCAACGAGATTTTGCCCAGGTTCGAAGCGAGATATTTGAATTTTTTGATTTATTTTGCCGTAAGGGCCAATGTAATCTGCATATTTCAAGCAATGATAAAAAATATAATTCGTACAAAAATGTAGATGAATTATATATGAAAACATTCATAATTTAATATCCTACACGTTCATATAATAATCTCGATTTTTAGGTATACTGCCCTTTTGCCCGTTATGATTTTTTATTACCTTCGGATTTTGAATTAATATAATAAAGCCTTCATTCTGTGAAAATTTCAGCTTGTAACCCCGAGGTGCCCACAGAAATCATTTATAGAAGGCTTTTACTGCGTTGTGCACTCTACTATGAAGGTGCATTTTTATATGGGTTAGCTTAGTTGCCTACGAGCCAAACGTGAGTAACGTGTTCGTTAATATAAGAACCAAACTAACTAAGCTCGCTTAGCTCTGAACCAACTAATGCTGTTATGACCAGTGCTATTTTTTTCAGCGCTCTCTTATGTCGGAGTTATTTAGACACGTGCTGCTTGATCCATGCTATTTTGTACAGTGCAATTTTGCCCATGCGCTATTTAGGCTCACGCACTTTTCACCCAGTACCTACTTTTTAATCGAGCGCCCTTTTACCCAACGCTTCTTATACCAGATCCACATGCAATATATCTACGTTCTAGGTTAAGTCTTCAATCCACGTGCATACAAGGATATATTTTTCTACGTCTCAACCCGAAAGAACCATCAGCAGAGAAAAAGTAGCCCATTGTACGGCCTTATCTTTTTGCATAAATTTTGTATAATTAAAAATATTGTGAATTACCAAAGCATATAAACTGCTAACTAATTAATACCCTCTCTTAAGATTGTACTTGAACTTGGGAAATATTATGCAAACATTCAAGACATAATTATAAACAATGCAAGGGAACATTGCAGACAATTATTAACTTAATCTGACATACCATTGTATTGCAGTGTATAGGGACGTAACCTCCTACAAAAAGGCCTGCTGGCTAATATTAAAACTGCAGTGGAATCATAACACCTAGGCAAATGCTTTTCCCATAAGGATACCATTGAATTCCGTATTTACCATTGATTGACACGCTAGACGACTGGAATTCCAAGTCCCCGTCTCGCCGTCTTCGATGTATCAGTCGCTCATAGCACTGGCGTAATTTATCTTCGCGTAATATGGAGAAATAATTTTTAGGTTGGTTTGGTTATTCTTATCATTGTTCGATTTTCGATTGATATTCGGTGAATTTGTTTATAATTAGTACTTTTAAATGTCTAAATTTATGTGAAAAATGCCGTTTCAATGTTGTGATCCAGGTTGCCGTGGCAACTACCACAAATGCCCAAAAGTTCATGTCATTGGCTTCCTAAAAGGTAAAGACTTACACAAAAAAGTGGCTACGGGCGATTCCGCGGAACGCTTTAGTACCCAATAAAAACACAAAAGCGAGTGAGTTACATTTTTCTGCAGGTAATTGAATTAATTCGGAACAGGATCCTAAATTATTACAGCACATTTAAAAAAACGTCAATTGAAGGAAAATGCCATACCAAGTATTTTTCCAAATTGCTCCAATTATTTTTTTAAAATTGTATTTGTTCATAAAAGCAAAGGCCAAAAGGATAAGGATTTGGAGGAATTAGAAATTTTGGAAGCAATGGAGCAGAGTAAAGAGGAGCGTAATAGCCATAGAAATGCTACATGTTCCAAAATTTTGAGTTTTTAAAACTATTTTCAAATGTTATTATTAATGAAAAGTGGTTTTCAGTAAGGGCTATTATAGATAAAATAACTTTATTTAAGCTTGCATATACTCCTGGTTCTATAATAACATGGGGTTTGTAGGAGGTATTGGACGTAACCTGTGGTTCTTCTACCAATACTCTAATCCCCAACCCTAACTCAGGAGCTGCAGTTCATAGAAAGGCAACCTCTTTGGGGATAATCGTCTACAGTTTAAAAGTTAAATAGTTACAGGGCTGAGACAAATTAAGATAAGCTATGAACAGTTCAATAATTACGTAATTGAGGTAACCAAAATTAATCAGAAGTTAAAACACGACAGGCTCTTATAAAATTTTTATTATAAAACAGGGATCAAGACTTAAATACAACTCAAATTATACCTCAACTGAAAAGACATGCTTGTGTCAGTAATGAGTTCAAAATAAAATGTTTGAGTCTTTGGCCAATAGACATTGTTATTGTTTTCCCGATGTGTCTTCTTTATCGTCTCTTGCACGTCATAACAAGACGTGCATATTATTTAAATGCGCAAGAATTTCAATTAAAAAATGATTAATTTAATTTTCGTGCCAAGCTATACCATACTTAAAAAGCATACGCCACTCTCGATATCTCTAAGAAGGTAAGAGTTACGAGATCTGTTGAATTAAATGAAAAGTGCGATTTTTCTTGACCATTTATAATACGTTTACAATAAGCCAGGCCGCACATTGAGACGCAGTTAACACAGGCAACGCAGTGTAGCGCAGGCTACACAGTCCAGGAAAAATACGTGTCACGCAGTTCTAGCGCATATTTGAAAGCAGTTTGTTTAAAAGTTTTGGCGTGCGAATAGCAAGTATTTAATAGTTTATTTGGGCATAGAAGGAACCTAAGTTTTTTTTTTATCATAGCCTTGTTTTTGGACAGCTCCAAATCAGATTCAGACACAGAAATTGAAGAAATGATTTTTACTGTGTAACGAGAAAAAATCGTTTTGGAAAAACAAATACATGAAAAGGAGGAATATTCACGGGGAATTGGCACTAGCGTCCGAATTTTCTTACCCAATTTTTTCAATTTATTTTCGGTTAAGCACACCGCAATTTGACGAAGTACATAATAAGGTAGAAAATTGTATTTATTCATTTAGATGGTTGTAATGCTCAAAAACTAATAGGAAGTAAAGAAAAACTACCAATACAAACCGAGATAATCCAAAACTACCGTGCACGTGGCATAGGAAACTGTGTCGGGAACACTGCACTGGCAGGTTTACTTCAACACAGTTCTGTGCCGCCATGCTCTGCGTTCTAAACTCGCGCGGCTCTGTTAAATTGTACAGCATACAGAAACCTACACTGCCCTGTACTGCGTCTCCTGTGTCACCTGCGTCTCAATGTGCGGCCGGCCTAATGGTTCTAAGTTACTATTGGCGTGTAAAAGTTTGGGGAAAATCTGAAAAACGTCGAAAGTGAAATCTTTCGAAAATAATTGATGTGACTGGAAAGAGTTAAATATGTCAAACCTGTTTTTTAAATTGCCGCTTACCATTTGTCTTTTTGTTTGCTTTTTGACAGCCTTAATTAAATTTCTAAAAAAGCCGAGGTATACAATGAAACTAAATTTTCACAAATTTGTTAAACGTCTTATTTTTGTTTGATTTACGTGGATTACAACAACCGACTATTTAATACCACGTTACACATTATTAGAATACAAGCTGAAATAGAAGAGAAATAAACAAAAGCAACAGCAAAACTTTAACAGTTTCATTCTCTCAGACTCAAGGTCTCTAAAAAAATAATTATTTTGACGATAAATCCAGCTATTTTGGGTGTTGGAAATGACCACGCTTTGTTGACGTCTTTATAATATCTTGAGGGTTATTTCGTTGCGTACCTGTTAAATATTTCAAGTCAGATGCTGCTAATTTCTGCAGATCCAATTATTAACAGTCTTCGACTTTTCGTGTTAAGCGTCAGAAAAAAAACTTTAGTATAAGAGGATAATAAAGAAGAAGATTCCACCGATGATGATGAATAAGGACATATGCAATATGTTCAGTACAATATTTTTTTTATAAATCATAATAGATCTCTATTTAGGAATAGATACCTAATATATTTTCCTTGATAAAGCAATTTTTACTAAACGCGCATAATATACAATTTAAAGAAATCCTAACTATCATAATCTGACATTCTAAAGTAAAGGAGGCAACTTAGGTGAAGGTGTCAACTTTCTATATCAGAGTTAGGAAGATATATTACAAAAAAAGCAAAGATAAACGTAGCGTACAACAGAAATAAGTTTCAATTTTAACCACACATTGATGCCTGTATCAAATATTTCCAAATAGAAAGTTCCAGGTGTGCTGGTTGATCGGTGAAAAAGCAAAAATGTACCAGCAAATTTGAACACGCGAAGATGGAACGGATAACTATGCAGAGAAAACATACAAGTCGAGAAAAGCTACTTCTTTGTCGGTGTTGCGAGGTCACGAAGCGGAATACAAGAACAATTCGTGAGGAGAAGTACTCGAGCCATTGATAAAATAGCTGGCTTTACATGTCACTCGAGATTGTTCGGTCGGAGTATGTGTTTGCTACACTTTCCTGTTTTATTAAAAAGTTTTTAAGGATTTAAGTTGTATTTGCTTCATATGAAATGTGTTTTTTTTTTATTATGATATTTGTATGTACGTTCTTTAGTATTAAGTTTGTATTTTTGGAAATATATCTTACTGCTTCGAAACAGCTTTTTTTTAACAGTCGTATTTAATATTATATTATTTGACGAACGTATAAGGTAGGCTATATTACAAGAGTGTAATATACTTATTATACCTGAGTCAAATACCATACTTTATCTACAACTAATTATCTAGTTTGTTTAAGAGAAAAAGAATGAATAACGGTAATGCACTTATTATACTTTGCTGCGTTGCCGTTGGGCCGATCATGAAACCTTAATCCCGTGGTTTTTTATTTGAAGTCAAATGAAAGTATACAAACCTAAAACATATGCTGTTAATTTAATGGATCGAGTTATTAGCAGTTTTTGTGTTAAACATCAGAAGAAAAATCAAAATTTATTATCAGAAGCTATATAATAAGAATTTAGAAGATTCCACCGATGATGATGAATAAAGACGTATATAATATGTTCAGTACAATAAATAGCTAAATCGCATAATTTCCTAAATAATAATAAATCACATTTTTAGAGTAGGCATCTGATTTATTTTCCTATAATAGCTATAGCGGTACTATGTGTTAGGGAAGGGTGGTCAACAGTTAATCAGTGGAAACCTCAAAATCACTCAAATATTAATTTGATCTATTAACTGTTACTGCTTTCACCGTCAAAACATCAATATTTGATTATTCCTGTAACGTTCAGTCCAGTGCTTGAGCGGTTGCGATAGAGTTGCACGTTTCACCTTGATTTGGTGTTTAAGTGTCTCCGAATAAAAAATATCAAGTACATAAATAGATTCTTGTTTATAGTTTTCTTCAAAAATATTTATATTATTAACTGAGCATTAACTGACCTCACTCTTCACCCACATACGTAGGCAAAAAGGCAGTCCTTAGACGTCGTTTAAGACTTAATACCATAGTGCTATTGATTCATGTTTAATGTGTCACCCAGGCTATTGCGTAAAAATATATGATGTCTAAAAATTGATTAGAACATCAGATACTAAGGCAATAACTATCGGGAATACCCAAAGCTTTCCAAGAAACATGCGTACTCCCTTTTGGCAGGAATATATTTGCTGACGGTTATCTGCCAATTGCAATAACGGATTATCCACATCCGGCATCTCTGACTCCAAATCAGCCTGTAAATTGACCTTCGGATTCTGCGGAAACTTGTATTCTATACTTTGAGTCCATAGCCGATAATCAACTGGTTTCTTAATAATTATAAAATTGAATCCGATACTTCCAGAAAATAGGGATATCGCTGGACCATTCAATTCCAAAAATGAGTTTGTAATACCTGAGCAATTTAGGTCATATCTAAAAGTGAGACCTAAGACTAATAAGAGAAAACCTTGAAAGCTAGACAATAGCGTGATTGCGACAGATACCTCGGCGAAACACGAAACAGTCTTAGCTAGAGAAGAAACTAAAAGAACGAAAGGTTTAAAAGAAAAAGAGGAAGCGCGACAGGTTTTGCAGAGCGATTGAGAAGATGCCCATTGTGGCGAAATATTATGCCAAGGCTCTGACGAGGATGAAGACTGGTTCCAAGACCACGAAAATATATTATCTAAAAGAATAGCTCCAAGATCATTTGCCGCATAATGCGGAAAGTAGGCGACTACTTAGTGGTCTTGTTTAGTAGTTGGAAACAACCAAGTTGTTACATTGCGTCGTTTTCAGATACCATATGATAATGAGAGTTTTCTAAGATCAAAACTAAAATCACAGCATTAGTTTTGTATGCTTTCAAAGAACAGGACGTGGAGTTTATCCTTCCAAAACCATTAGCTTGCGGTATTTGTAGGCGACAGTCATACTACAAGTCTACAGTTAATTTATCTGTTTTAAATATTTAGTTTTTTCACTACCCCTAATTTTTCTCGTCCGTTGTTTTCAAGCGACCTTCTATATTCAGATTAACCAAAAATTGACCTCTGTTGATTTAAAAGAGACATAGTTTTGATCCACTGTCAACTACAGAGCAATCCAATCCACTGTATCCAACGATGGTGATATGGTCCACCATCATTTTACCATTTTATAGAAATTTCTTAAAAGTTGATGCTGTAGGATAGCTAGTAACATTGGCCAAAATGCTAAGGCAATACGATTTTTTACTCTAGTAAAGGTTTATGAAAAATATCGGATCAACTGTCACATTATATAAATATAGTGATGATATGATTTAGGTGGATGACATCAAGATCTACCTATCAATTACTGGTCCAAATTCTACTTTGAAGCTACAATCTGACCTTAATAGCTTTTATGAATTGTGTGTTTATAACAGGACGATATTAAACATAGAAAAAGATAAATAAATAGGGTTCAGCAAGGTAAAAAAAAAACAATATAGTCATAACTATGACATAAATAATAACTACTTGGAGAAGGTTAAAGTTATAAGGTATCCTGATGGCATCTTTGACAGTAAATGTTTATTTAGGCAACACATTGAATTTGGCAGAAATTAGGCGATGAAAATGTTGGTATATTTGTCAAGAGAAATACAGTAGGCTTCAATTATATCACAACCATATGAATACTCTATGTAACTCTAGGAATGACGCAACTTCATAATTTCTCTGTTGTTTGTAATTCAGTAATATTACGATTTATATTGGCAAAATTCATAAAGTTTTGAAAATTGGTAGGAATGTTATGGATGACAAAAGAAATACTAAACCGAAATGTTCCCACCCCTAAATAGTTTGCCTCATCTCCTAGGACGTCGTTTTTACCCACTTTTTCAACTTTTCTAAATTATCTCTAGAACCGTGCACTTAGAAAAATATTCCTTATAAAATTTTCTATAAAAAATTATCCTACATATTTTTTCATAAAATTAATAATAATATGAGAAATAAAGCGTATTTTACTAAAGAGTTATTCCGGGTAATACAATAAATGCAATCTAATATATTGTCACGACTAACAACCATCCGAACTTTTTTGTGCTACCCTATAGAACTAGCCGCCGCGCCGTGCCCCTCGCTTCTCTGTCCGTATGAATCATCGCCCGGCCGGCCGCGAAGTTTCAGGATCGCTGAACTGGAATTATCTCGATGGCCTCGTCGAGATCATATAGAGTGGCGTCGGAATACTTCCCGAATATTCGTGATAGATTTGAGATTATATATAAGCAGACCTAAGGCGAATGTTAGGCAGTTCAGTTCAGTTAATCATTGAGTGTTGAATAGATATTAGTGGTAAAGTTATAAGAGTAGTTTAGAGTGTTAAATTGTAAACAGTGGTAGTGAATAGAGTATTAGTTGAAAATAGCAAAAGTTGTAATTCTGTTAAGAACCCACGGGAAAAACGTAACAATATAATATAATATACAGTCCAATGCTGAACGTTAAAGATTTGGCAGTATGCTACTTGCCTCACTTAATATTAGAATAAATTTATCACTTCCACTCTGTTAATCCTATAAAACCTTAAAATTTTTAGAGAAGAGGAAATATTGTATATAGATTGTACTTGTTTCAACACCACCCCAGAGGTAAGGTAAAGTACTTGACGCTTTTTTTCACGTGCTGTCCCCAGTAGGTCTAATCAACTTGAAGTGAAGCTTCTTTACGGACGGGGCGATAATTTTTCAGCGGTACGAAAATTAATATGGCGTGAGGGGAGTTCGACGAGAAAGCCAGCGGCGAGAGGTTGGGGAATAGCCACATGCTTGATTGGGAAACGGCCGGCAGGAGGGGAAATAGATGCGTAGCGTTGCTTAGCATCTAGGTATGTGTTAGTGGGAACGAGTGTGAGGTATACTATGTTCACGGATCCTACCTAAACGTATAGTAGTACTGCGGTGCTGCGATTCATGTCGTCAGCTAAACGCGTGCAAATAAAAGATGTGTTCTATATCGCTTAGGTAATAGAATTACACGCTGCTGACCTCCTCGTAATCAATCTGGATGATCGGAGCAGAGGGGATAATATATAAGCAACACGGCACAAAGTGCGAATTCTGATACTATGGAATCAAATTTGCAACATGCGACGGGTTCTTCGTCAGTTAACGAAATGGCTGCTGATGCGAGGAGAAATACGCACACGTTTGATTGGAAAATGGCCAGCAAGAGCGGAAATAGATGCGTATCGCTGCCCATATAATATCTATGTATATGTTAGTGGGAACGACCGGAAGGCATATTCATGGATCCTATTCCTAAAGGGTATAGTAGAAATGCGGTGCTGCTACTGAGGTCAGGGGGTGTTCCACTTTTTGCCGGGTATTAGAATTACCCATGTCTTTACGATGCCGCGATGGTGCAGAAGTTAGACCCTGTGCTTGTGATACAGGTGGCCCGCATTCGATTCCCGTCTATGGCAAAACATGTTTGTAAAGGAAGAAGTTTCATTTCTAGCAGAAACTGACAACTTCCCGCATTTACATTTGGCGCCCGCCCTAAAAGGAATGCATGATTGTAGTGACCTTGAGTGGCCACAGTGGGCGTAGTGGAAGGAAATAAAACTTATTACACTGAGTGGTAAGTAGTGGTTATCTATTTACATGTTTTACGTTTTTTGGATGACTCTGGGCGCTTTGGATAATAATAAGCCATACATACATTTAACGAACTATACCTATATCCCGCCCAGATTGCACTGTATTTACCAGAAAATTAGACATTTTAGGGGAAATTGTTATACAGCCTTTTTTGTACATAATTTTATGAGGAACAACTTTGTATTGAAATACTCTTACCAATCATGCACTGTTATAGATATTCCGAAAGAAAGTAAATTGGGTAGGAAACAGTGTTGTAAAGGATGAAGTACCTGCTTTAGGTGTGGGAACTGGTTAGTTTACTAATATTTACGTTATTCTTAATATTTCTACCAATTCTTAAAACTTTATAAATTTTAAATTTTTAATTTTTCCTCAACTTTATAGCCTTTTAGTTAAACATACTGGTGGATGACAACAATTATAATCAGCTTGAAAATTTTCGTAAAACTAGCTGTCGTAAAAGTAGGAGAGATTCAGCTGATGTAAACATTTATTATAATTAAAATAATTAGATATATTAAATGATGCATAGTAAGTAAATAGCTTTTCATAAGTATTAAATATACAGACTTGGTTTTGCTTGTAGGTAAGCCGATATACTCAAAATTTTACTGCCAGGCCCTTGGTGACTTCTTTCTACCCTCCAAAATAAGATTAAGTATGCGATTTGAAAGCAGCAACTATTTCTTAATATTATTATTACCACTGACTTCAGAATTTGAAACGTAACTTGAGATATATCTGAGACCTTGAAGGCCAGCTTAGAATTTAAAGGTGGCTATAACTACATGTAAACTATCGCTTTATAGCATAAATATTGAATCCATGCAGTAAAATATTTTGATTAAAATAGTTTAGACCTTAATTCATGTTTTTAACAACTGATCTATAGTTTTATTATTAATACGATTTAGATTGATTTAATTACTTCCCTATTTGTTATGCATGTACGATTATATCGAGTATTTAGTTACATTTCAAATGTTGAATTTATTGTTATTTAACCAAAAATACACTCGAATGCTTTTATCGAAAACGAGTTATAGGTATATGGACCGGCATAATACATATTCAATACTTGATTATTATGTTTTTATGTACTCTTACGACATTCCGTGGATTCTGAACGAAATTACAACTTTATTGTTTTAAACTAATGCTCTCTTTATTCTCTACCACTGTATACAATTAAACAGACTAAACTACTCATAACTTTACAACTAATACTCCGGTCGTAGCGAGGCCACTCTATAATATTCTCCACCAAGGGATCCAGAGAATTCCACAGTTCCTGAATCTTCGCAGCCGGCACCGGCGCCGACGGTGACACGCACGTGCACGCGACAAGGCTAGTCTATAGGGCAGCACAAAAACATTCGGATGGTTGCCATAGCCGTGGCAGTATACATTTTGGCAGTTAGGTAGTTGGTTATTTAAATTAATGTATGACAGACTGACAAAATATTTGGATCATCCAAATATGACTTTAAATGAGCGTTAAAAAAAGGACGTGATTTGAGTCAATGCCCAAAAATGCATGCTAAACGCGCTTTAATAAGTTATCACTTCAAAATTTAAATGTTGTGACATTTACCCCATCTCATACCAAGCCTCGTATAAGAATATTGAATATTTTAATAAAATGAACGACATTTTCTTCCTCCAGATGTAACATATTCAAGGCAGGATCTAAATTGACTATGAAAAAATTCATATTTCTTAATTATAATTAAAATTCCTCATCACAAGATAATAACTTAACAATGATACGCTAAGAAAATATTTTCCTGTGAACAAATTTATAAAATACAATCGATTTGCAAAGGTCCATGATTATTAAATAATATACGAGTACCTTCAACCTTGCACTTAATTGTTACCAACCAAGCTAATAACACATTTTCGAAACCTAAACGCACTCATAATCTTCCAATACTCAGCTTGTTGTTGCTGTTGTCAATATTAAATGTTCATCACTTTCCTTTCATTTGCATGAACGTAACAAATCGTCATACATCATACATCTGAATTGATATACGGCCTTACAACTCAACAGATAGCTCGATATTTACTATTTAATGGAATAGATTATGCGCATCTCTTACAGGTATAGTGTTTACTTTACATTGATTTATGACCAACAATTCAAGCTAAAAAATGATGCACATTAAGATTGGAAATGTTTTAGTTTTCCTAGTACGGGGCATCAAATCGCGAAAAAGTGCATGCTACATTTGCCACATCACGACATACGCGTGAGAGATCGTGTTAGTTTGTTTATGTGAACTAAATCAGTTCAAATGACAAAAATAACTTAAAACTGACTAAAACTAACCGAAAGCTGATTGAACGACTAACCCAAACTAACCAATATTACTCGAAAGCACTGAAAAGGGTTAAATTGTATCGGAACAGATTTAAAAAATAAAATTTAGTCAAAACTAATGCAAACCGAACATTGGCGACTAACCATAGCTAATCAAAACATTAAAATTGTTTATAACGTATCGAATCCGGTTCAAATTACTAAAATAAATTTGAACTAACTGAAACTAACCGAGAGTTCATTAGTCGATCAATGAACTCTCGGTTAGTTTCAGTTAGTTCCAATTTATTTTAGTAATTTGAACCGGATTCGAAACGTTATAAACAATTTTAATGTTTTTGGCTAGTTATGGTTAGTCGCCAATGTTAGGTGTGAATTAGTTTTGACTAAATTTTATTTTTTAAATCTGTTCCGATACAATTTAACCCTTTTCAGTGCTTTCGGTTACTTTTGTTAGTTTGGGTTAGTCGTTCAGTAAACTTTCTGTTAGTTTCAGTCAGTTTTAAGTTATTTTTGTCATTTGACTAAACCAAAAGTAATCAAAAGCACCAAAAAGGGCTAAAGCGAATTGGAACGTATTAAAAATGTTAAAGTAAGTTAAAACTAACCAAATTTTGGCGACTAGCCAAAACTAACCGCAAACATTAAATTTGATTATAACGTATTGGAGCTGGTTCAAATGATAAAAATTATTTCAAACTAACTTATATTAACCGAAAGTTGATTGAATGGCTAACCAAAAGGGCTAAAGCATATCTGAACAGTTTAAAAAATTTAAGTAAGTTAAAACTAACCCAAATTAATCGAATTTTGGCAAGTAACTAAAATTATCCAAAAACTTAAAATTGGTTCGGTTCAAATGACGAAAATAAATTAAAACTAGCTGAAATTAAACGAAAGTTGAACGACTTACCAAAACTAACCAAAAGCAACAAGAAACGCCAAAATGGGCTAAAACGTATCGAAACAGATTAAAAATATTCAAGTAAGTTAAAACTTACCCAAATTAAACGAATTGTGGCGACTGACCAAAATTAACGAAAAACATTAGAATTGGTTATAACGCATCGAAACAGGTTCAAATGAGTAAAATAAAATAAAACTAACCCAAACTAATCGAAATTTGATTGAAGGACTAACCAAAGGTAATCAAAACCACCAAAAATGGCAAAAACTTATCGGAACAGAATAAAAATAATAAAGTAAGTTAATAACCCAAATTAATCGAACTTTGGCGACTAACCAAAATTAACCTAAAACATTACAAATGGTTATAACGCATCGGAACTGGTTCAAAACACTAAAATAAATTAAAACTTACTAAAACTAAACGAAAGCTGATTGAATGGCTAGTCACAACTATCCAAAAGCAGCCTATAATGTGTCGGTATGTATCGGACTATATTACACAAATTATGGTAAGTTAAAACTAACTAAAACGGACAGGGTTTTGGAGACTAACTGAAACTAGCCAAATCTATTCAAATTTATTATAGCGTATCTAAACCGGTTCAGATGACTAAAATAAGTTGTGACTAAGTGAAACTAACTGAAAGTTGATTACACAACTGACCAAAACTTACCAATTCTATTAAAATTGATTGATTATAACTTATCGAAATCGACTCAAATGACTGAAATAAGTTGAGACTAAGTGAAACTAACCGAAAGTTGATTCGACGACTAACCACACTTAACCTAATCCTTTAAAATTTATTATATCGGATCGTAACCGGGGTTCAAATGACTAAAATAAATTGATACTAAGTGAAATGAACCGAGAGCTGATTAGACGACTAATCAAAACTAACCAAATGTATTAAAATTGATTATAACGTATCGGAACATACTCAAATGACTAAAGTAATTTGGGACTAAGTGAAACTAACCGAAAGTTAATTAATCGTCTAACCAAAGTTAATCAAATCCATTAAAATTGATTATAACTTATCGGAACCGGTTCAAATGACTAAAATAAGTTAAGACTATGGGAAACTAACCGAAAGTTATTTGGACGACTAACCAGAACTATCCAAATCTATGAAAATTGATTATATCATATCGGAACCGGCTCAAATAAGTAAAGCGAGTTGAGACTAAATGAAACTAATCGAAAGTTGATTAGACGACTAGCCAAAACAATCCAACCCTATTAAAATTGACTATAACTTATCGGAACTGACTCAAAATAAGTTGAGACTAAGTGAAACTATCCGAAAGTTAATTCGACAACTAACCACAAAATAACCTAATCCACTACAATTGATTTTAACGTATCGTAAAATTAAATTAACAACGTATCGGAACTGGGCCAAAAGACTAAAATAAGTTGATACTAAGAGAAATGAACCGAAAGTTGATTAACCCAAACAAACCAAATCTATTCAAATTGATTATAACATATCGGAACCGACTCAAATGACTAAAATAGTTTGAGACTAAGTGAAACTATCCGAACTTTAATTGAATCATTAACCAAAACTAACCAAATCCATTAAATTTGATTATAACGTATCAGAACCGGTACAAATGACTAAAAGAAGTTAAGACTAAGGAAAACTAACCGAAAGTTGATTGGACGACTAACCAGAACTAACCAAAACTATGAAAATGGATTATAACGTATAGGAACCCGCTCGAATTAGTAAAATAGGTTGAGACTAAGTGAAACTAACCGAAAGCTGATTAGACGACTAACCAACAATTATCTAATCCATTAAAATTGATTATAACGTATCGTAACCGGTTAAAATGACTAAAATAAGCTGATACTAAGTGAAATGAACCGAAAGTTGACTAGACGACTAACCAAAACTATTAAAATTGATAATAACGTATCGTAACTAACTCAATTGATTAAAACAATTTGAGACTAAGTGAAACTAGCCGATAGTTGATTGAACGACTAACCCAAAGTAACCAAATTCATTAAAATTTATTAGTACATATCGGAATTGGTTCAAATTACTAAAATAAGTTATGACTAAGGGAAACTAGCAGAAAGTTGATTGGCCGACTAGCCAAAACTAACCAAATCTATTAAAATTGATTATATCGTAACGGAACCGGCTCAAATAAGTAAATAGTTGAGACCAAGTGAAACTAATCGAAAATTGATCTGAAGACTAACCAAAACTAACCAAATCTATTAAAATTGATTATAACGTATTGGAACCGACTCAAATGACTAAAATAAGTTGATAATAAATGAAACTAACCGCGTTAGATTGGGAATAGAGAGACGAATCCAATGCAGTTTTTACAACCACCACTAATATCAGAAATTGTAAAAACGAAGAAACTCTAAGTAATATGCTTTTATGTGGTATACTTTGGTAAACTATACGTAATCTGCTAAAAGTAATTTTTTACATTAGATTGTGTTAAGGGTGGGTGAGGGTGACTTTTAATTTCTCACGATAGACTAGTCGTCTTTCATACCGTTAGATCGACGAATGTGAGACGAATCGAATGCAAATGGTATTTTGCTATTTGCAACCCCACTTATAACGCTATAAAATGTAAAAAAGAACGAAACTTGAAGTAGTATGCATTTGTTTGGTATATTTTGTTAAACTAGACTTACGTAATCTAATCTGATCTTACCCAAACTTCTATCAACTATCATATTTCCACACACTTATGAGTTTTCTCAGATCTCAAATTTAATAAGCGTTGCATTCTACTTCGGCATTTTCAATGTCTCCCGTGGTTGCGTCTTTGTGAAGGACTGTGAATTTTTACAAATATATTTGGAAACAAAAACGAAACTGATTTTACTAGACATGTATATCGGAGTGAACCAACACAAATAGACCGTCAGCTCGTGACAGCCAAAAGGGGCCCATTATTTAAAATCTTTCTTTGATAGGGGCAATTTGTACAGCCGTAAGCCCTCAAAATATGCATTAAAAATTTCTCGCACCGCGGTAATGCCTGTTGAAACATTAATGTTAGTTTGCAAAAAAAGGTCTCCGCAACAACTTTTTACAGTCTGCCAATTACATGAACACCAATTAAGCTTGCCAAATCGAGTATAAGCTTATTTACAGACGTTTTTCGCAATTGATGAGCGAGACTGGTCTTGGTGTTGCTCTTGGTCTTGCAGAAAAAGCAAGACTTAGACCAAGACTGAGCAGTACAAGACTTACGCAAGACCAAGATCTAGCATTGCAAGACTTACGCAAGACCAAAACCGAGCATGCAAGAGTCTTGTGGCCTTGCGTTTTTTTTTTCGCATTTTTTATTTGTTTACATATTGCTCCTACTTCTGGAATCGACATTTTCGGGTCGAAACATGGAGAAAAACCATGTCAAAAATCATTTTATTTGTGAGATACATGCTGGGAAAGTTTTACCGTATTCACTATTTGCCGCCGCATTGTACTTATGTAAATGTATAATAATGTATTCAAGCAACAAAAGCAGTCAAACTTTTAAAGAAAAGTATACTCATAACAAAGTCTACTAAATAAAATATAAGTTCCCGCACTCTCGAAGCACGCAAAACCAGCCAGACACCTCCTTCTCGTCCCGCTCGAGGGAACAGCGTCCGCCGCTGCATACGCATATATTTTTCACGGTATTTGATGAAATATTTGCGGCACGCTTGTGATCTCAATGCTTCAAAGTTCCGATAGTGAGTGCGGCAACTTATATTTATTATGTAAACTTTGCTCATAATTAAAAAATCTAATTTAGATTTGAAACAAATTACACAAATGCCAATAAATTTCTCCATGCCTTGTTGCATATAGACCAATTTTGGGTGTGATTTTGAGCAATATACCATTTGTAGGCTATAATAATACTGTTAACTGATACCCATATTATTCAGTCAACGATAATACGCATATTCTGATGTTACAAAGCGGTAAATTGAAGCATCATCTTAGGTTCTTCGCATACAGGGTGTCAGAAAAGGATATGAATCTATTTGAGATCTTGAAAACTATAAGAGATAAAAAAATTGATTAAACGGAAATCGTTGTTAGATATTTTATTGCTAGTTCAAACGTGCTTCGATAATGAATTAATATTAATCAATTTTTAATTCATAATAACGAATTTCAAATTGATTTTTATTTATCTTTTTTTATTTTCGACATATTTTCAACAGCCTTCCCTGCCCTACACTGGGTAAATAACGAATTTCAAATTGATTTTTATTTATCTTTTTTCATTTTCGACATATTTTCAACAGCCTTCCCTGTCCTACACTGGGTAATATGGTTATTGTTTTTGAATTGTTCTTTGTTGTTTGTGATGCTCATTGTATGCTCTCTTTATTTTTTTGAATCAAAGGAACAGTTTATTTTATATACCCACTATTTATATAGGTACTGTTACGTTTTTTCCGTGGGTTCTTAACAGAATTACAACTTTACTATTTTCAACTAATAAACTCTTTATTTTCTACCACTGTATACAATTGAACTCACTAAACTAGTCTTATAACTTTCCAACTAATATCTCTTTACAGTTTAACACTCAATGATTAACTGAACTAACAAACCGACTGACTAACATTCGCCTTTGGTCTGCTTATATATAATCTTAAATCTAGCACGAATATTCGGGAAGTATTCCGAGGCCACTCTATATGATTTCGACGAGGCCATCGAGATAATTCCAGCGATCCTGAAACTTCGCGGCCGGCCGGGCGATGAGTCATACAGATAGAAAAGCGAGCGGCACGGCGGCGGCTAGTTCTATAGGGTAGCACAAAAACGTTCGGACGGTTGTTAGTCGTGACATTGTCTCCCTCTTAAACCTGATCGTCCCGATCAGATACTTCATGTCCGTGATATGCTTTCAACCTGTCGAGGTGGACAACTTTCAGTTTGCTTTTGGGGCTACGCTGAATTCTATACACAACGTCATTAATTCTTTTGATGACCGTATAGGGTCCTTCCCATACTGGTGTTAGCTTGGGAGATCTTCCTTTCTTCCTTTGCGGGTTATATAACCATACTTTATCGTTCATCCGAAATCCCCTAGAGTTAGCTTGGAGATTATATCGAGCCTTCATTCGGTCACTGGCGAGACGTTCAAACGGTAGTCCCACATCATTCTGTTTCATCTTCCCACTGGATCTTGTCTGGGGTCTCCTTGACTTGAGGCACAGGTTGAACACTGCTGGCACCATGATTTCACATCCTGGCAGTAGTTGACCCAGTAAAATCTGTCGCGGATCTTGTGAATCATTCCGTTAACCCCGAGATGAGCACCAAACTTTCTATTATGTACTTCGTCCAGAACTTCCGATACCCTCTTCCTTGGTACCACTAACTGCGTCTTCACAACTTTGCCATCAGCGCTTTCCCAGGCTCGTTTAAGGAGTCCATTTTCAACTACCATGGAGTCCCACTGCGCCCACAGAGATTTAAAAGTAGATCCCTTAGTTGACATATCTCTCCAGCTTAGTCTTGGTTGACGTTCTTCCTTAGATTTGTTATTTCACTATCCTCAAGCTGATCTTTCTTTAGTTGCTCTGTGGACCACTGCTGATTAACCTTAAACTTGATTCGCCTAATGGGAGTGATTCCTTCTCGTTGGTCAATTCTTTGGCGATGTTTATAATTATCCTCACATGACCTTCTGGATAAAGCATCTGTATTACTATGCCATCTTCCTTACCTGTGCTTAGCCTTAAAGTTATATTGTTTCAACTCTTCCTGACTTGGCTTTGTACTGCTGTTGTCTCTGGATGGAGCTGTAGGTCGTAGTTGTACTGGACAGTCTCTCTTAAAATGCCCAATATATAGCACTGATTTGGAACATTTCGGTTACGTAGCCTATCTTCTAGTGGCTCCCGGAATCTTTGTACTTGACAGTCTCTTTTGAAATGTCCAGTCCTGCCGCATCTATAGCACTGATTTATAGCCTTTCGATTACATGGTCTAACTTCTGTTGGCTCCCGGAATATCCGTACTCGACAGTCCCTTCTGAAATGTCCAGTCTTTCCACATCTATAACACTGATTTGATGTATTTCGGTTATGTGGCCTATCTTCTATTGGCTCCTGGAATCTTTGTACTCTACAGTCCCTTTTGAAGTGTCCAGTCTTGCCACATCTATAGCACTGATTACGGTTGTATGGCCTAACTTTTAGTGACTCCCGGAATCTCCCCGTGGTCTGAAGAACTTCCATTAATTTCTTCAAAATTTCACTCATCTCATTTAATTCACAGCTGTTGGTCGGCTTTTCTTCCTGGATGGATACGGTCCTGATTTTTGGCTTGGAGATGTTATAGGCTGCCTCGATTTCTAGGGCTCGACCCAAAGCTTCGCTGCTGTTATCAAATTTGGCTAGGCGCAGCATTTTCTGAGTTTCTGGATCTCTAATACCATCCACGAAATATTGGGCAGCAAGTTCTTCTTGAAATTCCTCTGTCGCTCCCGGGTAGGTCAACTGAATGAGACGTCTAATGTCTGCGTCAAACTCTTGCAGGTTTTCACCAGGCTTCTGATGTCGGGACTTAACTTGTGCCTGATACAGTTGTCTTCTATATTGGTCTCCAAAACGTCTCTCTAGGGCAGCTGCAAGTATGTCGTATTTCCCCTGCTGGCTGATGGGAATAGTCTGTAATAGTTCCAGGGCAGATCCACGAAGCGCAACCTCTAGTGATGTAGCCATTTCTTCTTTATTCCAACCGTTGGCAATAGTAGCGGCTTCAAATTGCCTTCTGTACATTGTCCACGATATTTGACCGTCATACGTTGGAGGTTTGATGTTTTGTCCTAAGGGGAATGCCCTCTCGGTGGGTACTTGATGTTTTAGTCTGGTAACTTCTGCTTGTAGATTTTTCATTTCTTTCTGTAACTCTCCTACTTCTTTTTGTATATTCACTTCTTTTTCAAATTTCTCATTTTGCCCGTCCAATATTTTCTGTAATTTTCCTTGCTCGCCTACAATCACATCAAGCATCCATTTCTGAAGCTGGTCCTGGTCTGCTTGCCTTCTACAATCATCCTCTTCTCGTTCCGCTTGCCTTTTATCTTCTTGATCTTGTAAAATTTTCTTGTTCTTCTTTCCTTTTATCTTCCTGGTCTTGTAAGACTTTCTGAAGCCGGTCCTGTTCTGTTTGCCTTTTATCTTCCTGGTCTTGTAAAATTTTCTGAAGCCGGTCCTGTTCTGCTTGCCTTTTATCTTCCTGATCTTGAAAAATTTTCTGAAGACGGTCCTGTTCTGCTTGCCTTTTATCTTCCTGGTCCTGTAAAAGTTTCTGAAGCCGGTCCTGTTGTGCTTGCCTTTTACGTTCATCTTCTTCCCGATCCGCTTGCCTTCTACGTTCATCCTCTTCCCGATCCGCTTGCTTTTTATCTTCTTGATCTTGAAAAATTTTCTGCAGCCGGTCCTGTTCTAATTGTCTCTCAGCATTTAGATTTTCGATGAAATCGGCCAACATTTTATTTATTTGTTCCATTTCTGCCGTTTGTTGCCTTGTATTGACCATAGAATGCTATCAAATTTTACCAGAATCCACCAATCAAACGGTCTCGTTGACGTACTTGTATTTCTTCTTTCCTCGAAAAATATTTCGCAGGTCCAGTCCCTTCACAATCCGGCTTCTGACACCAAATGTTACATTTTTTCCGTGGGTTCTTAACAGAATTACAACTTTACGATTTTCAACTAACAAACTCTTTATTATCTACCACTGTATACAATTGAACTCCCTAAACTAGTCTTATAACTTTCCAACTAATATCTCTTTACACTTTAACACTCAATGATTAACTGAACTAACTAACCGACTGTCTAACAGTCGCCTTTGGTCTGCTTATGTATAATCTTAAATCTATCAGAAATGTTCGGGAAGTATTCCGAGACCACTCTATATGATCTCGACGAGGCCATCGAGATAATTCCAGCGATCCTGAAACTTCGCGACCGGCCGGGCGATTAGTCATACAGATAGAGCAGCGAGCGGCACGGCGGCGCGGCGGCTAGTTCTATAGGGTAGCACAAAAACGTTCGGACGGTTGTTAGTCGTGACAGTACTTTTAGGATATTTTGTATTTTGGTGTCCTTTAGTTAAATGCGTTCTTTCCAATTTTTTTTCTAAAAGTTATTAAAATTTAGTATTTATTTGTTTAGAGTTGAATATAGCCATCTAAAATATTATCATAAGCTCTATTATTGGTAAGAATTCCCAAACACTAAAAAACATAATCTAAATTTCCAATGCAATTCAAATTGGTGTTAAAAAATAAAAGATTTTTCTGTCATTTCGTCCATAAAAACGAGTATCTTTTACATTCTTTTTGCTTTTTGAACATTGTATTCTCCGTATAGTATATTCCGTATAGTATGCAGTAAAGTACTACTTACCGCACACAAATGAGTGAGGAAAAGGAAACTTTACTGCACGCGAGTAGGTGAAATTGTTAACGAATTTGTCATATGCTGTGAAACGCATAAAACTGATGTGTAGTTCTTCATAGAGCAACAATAATTTTGCTTTATTTCAATTCCCACCTAACGGGCCTGCTAAGAATCGGTTTTTATAGAAAGACGTAAAACCAAGTGTCTTTGATACATGTATTTTTTCAAACACGGAAGTTTCATTATAGGAAGATGTATTTAAAAAAATATCAAAATGAAAAGAATAACGGCATCCGATTATCAAGGTAGATAAATACTTACATTTCAACTCAATTATAGGCAACCATGTTTTAAAAAATGAAATGTACGTATAACTAAAATAGTTCTTGTGTTAACGCTGCAATTTATAACTGTAAATACACAGGATTTTTCAATATTCGGACAAACTTAAACAAGTGATTCCTTATCTATAAATGTTTTTTTTTTGAGAATTTTTACTTGAAAAATTTACCTGATTTACCTGTTCAAATTTGTCGCTGTGGTACTTAATATTGACAAACCAAAATATTCATACTGTCAAATACTGTTCCTTTTTACTTGAAATGACTTGATAAACTTGTTTTTTAATTTCTTTATAAAAATTGCCTCCAGTAAAAATCTACCAAAAAAGTGCAAGAGTCTTGGAGCAAGACCAAGATCAAAACCAAGACTGGACCCTGCAATACCAAGACCAAGACTAGACCCAAGACCAAGACAAACCCGGTCTTGGTCTTGCAATTGCTCATAACTATATTTCGCTGGCACAAAATAGCAACGCATGCTCGTGTAACCTTTTAAAAAATTGTGTAACGGAGAAAGAAATTTTTACAATCTGCCAAGCACAAGTTAGACTGAGCTATCATTAAACTTATAACAATTAGGCAGATGTTTTGCAGATGTATAAATAATGTCTCAGACGCACTAGTTAATTAACGACATTTTTATGATAACTCGAATAATTTTTTACAGTCTGCTTCTATAATATCCATGACCATTAGCAGACGAATTCGAATAGTCTGAATTGTAGGTAGACGGAGTTGAACTTGCAGAGAAAAAAAAATGGCAATGTTTTACAGTCTGCCTTTTTTTCTAGTAATGTTTAGTTACTGAATAAGCGTAATATTTAAAGACAGACGATTTTTCAATGTACAAGTGAAAAAAATTGTTCCCAAAAAATTAATCCTAAACCACAAATGGAACAATTTTCTTCAATCTGTCATTTTTATTTCTAAAATAAAATAAAAAATTTATGTTATTTTAAATCTCTGTACTTAACTATTTTTTGCAGTGTGCTACCATTTTTAAATATTGATACTTACACTTATACAATAGTGTAGACAGATGTTTACAAGCATAATTATCGTAGAAACATTCTTTGAATAAAAAAGAAAAACATCAGGAGTAATCGGTTCAATTACAAAATATAAACGTGTATTTAAAATCAAATTAGAAATACAGCAAAGTTCAATCACTTTCTTTTCTATATATTTCAAATGCATGTTTCATTATTCGAATTTCTTTGACACCTCAAATCACAACCGTAACTCTTTGTTAAGGCTAACGTAACCTAATGTAATGGAGGGCAAATATACTCAGTTTGTTTTATCGTGTGTGTGGTATGAAAATGTATTTGGTTTGCAAAACGTATTAAATACCCCCTTAAAATAATCATACACTTTTCAAAAAGTAATATGCATTAAAATGTTTATTATGATTTCATATCTATCTATAACTGCTGTCATTAAGATCAAAATAAATAAGAAGCTCTTTCTGGCTCACTAATTAATGAAGATTCATACAATAAAGGGCACCTACGTCGGGTTTGGAACCTTCGGCAGCATGCAATAAAACAGAGTTTTATACCGAAACAGAATTTTTGCACTCGACGCGCGTTTTGCTAACCATGTTAGCATCATCAGGAGATGATTAATTAAAATCTGCCTAACTCTCTTTTATACTACTGTTTGCTTAACCAAGCGGAACTAAAAAGAACCAATCCTGGAATCCCGCTAGTCACGCTTGGTCAACCAATACAACGGACTATACAGAATAGGCCCTCCATCTCTATTTAAACTATTTTTACATTTAATATTTTCCATACTTTCATATGCGTCTAATAATCTCCTATCAGTTATATTATGAATTAATATTTTAAATTTTTAACTGTTATTCTATGATTGTTATCAAAAACATGCTGGGCAACACTTGATTTTTCTATTCTACCATACTTTAAAGGAGTTATGTGTTCTTTGAATCTCGTGTGTATAGATCTTCTAGTTTGCCCAACATATTTTTGGTAACAATCCATACATCCAATTTCATATATTCCACTTCTGTCTAATATTTCAATTTTATCCTTTGGACCACCTAATAATTTCTTAATGTTAAACTGAGTCTGGTATACTAATTTTAAACCTACTTCTTTAAAAATTTATTGGAGTCCTCTAGTATACTGAGGATTATACGGTGTCGAAACACATGTTGTATTTTCATCCTGATTGACGAAAGAAGTGGAATCACAAATGGTCTTTCTAAACAAATGCCTATTAATTAGCTTATTTATTAAGTTAGTAGTTAAACCATTAACTTTCGCTATATTCCTAAATGTTTCCTTTTCATTATTAAATCTTTCTCTGCTAAGAGGAAAGTTAACCAAATTGTGTACTAAAACTGAAAGCTGGCCATTTTATGTTGGTTGCAGTGGAAGGAGTCATTAGGAATATATTGGTTGGTGGCAGTATTTTTTCTGTAAATATCAAATTCTAGTGTGTTATTATCGTTCCTAATCACTAAAGTATGCAAAAGTGGTAGCTGGCCATTGTTCTCGACTTCATAAGTAAATTTAATGGTGGAGAAACGGTTATTTAATTTTTTAATTACAAAATCTTCAATATTAGCGGCTTTTGTGTCAAAAATCGCAAAAATGTCATTCACATACCTGTACCATAACCACGGAAAATATTCGAACTCCTGGACGATTTTATTTTCAAATTTACTAATGAAAAGACTAGCTAAGAACGGCGATAAAAAGTTGCCGATTGCCGTGCCTTCAAGTTGTTGGTAATAGTTATTTTTATATTGAAAATAATTTTGATCCATGCAAAGTTTGTAAAAAGAATTATTGGTTTCGGTCAGTAATGGTTAATACAGATGAAGAACAGAGTTGGTGAAAGTATTGCTCCACGTTAATGGTGAATGCATCTGAGACGTAGCCATCAACTGCAACGTGCAGATATCGGTTCTTAAGGAAACTGGTAAGCCAGCTGCAGATTGAGGCTGACAGTTCGAAGGACAACAGTTTGTTGAGTAATCCGTCATGCCAAAATCTGTCGAATGCCTTCGACTAAAACAGAGTTTTATCCACAATACCGAAAGAGAATATTTGCCCTAAAATGGTTAGCGAAACGCGCGTCGAGTGCAAATATTCCGTTTCGGTATTGTGGATAAAACTGTCTTAGTGCATGTTGCCGAAGGTGTCCAAACCCCAACGTAGAATACCTTCGAGATATTCATGGCAATCGCTCGAGATTCTCCGTAGTTCTCAATTGCCCTACCCCACATATGTGTGACATAGGCCAATATATCCCCTGTGGATCTGTCTTTGCGAAAGACGTATTGGTTTTCGCTGATTATTCTGTTGGTCTCAAGGTACTTGAGTGAGTAGTTGCTGCTTGACTACACCTTCCATGACTTTGGAGATTATTGGAAGCAAAGGCAATTGGGCAATAGTTTGAGTGAATGGTTTTCTTGCTTTTTTTGGAACAGCTTGTACTTGAGTGACTTTTCAAGAAGATGAGTGTAAGTACTTTAGTGCAGTTATGTAACACGATGGCTTCTATATCTCTTTGTCAAATCGACAAGAATCGAGTTGCTACCAGTATCCTTTTTCTGGCGACAAAAAATCAAGAGTCATCAGGCGATTTTTTCTATAAATAAAATTTAACAGATAGAACTTCTTTCAATGGCGAAAATTTAAATTCTTATGCATTTACTTCTACTGAGATAAGGCACAGACAGGGAAAGCAATTGAAATTATAATACGTACAAAATATCCGACTCAACATCCTCGAGATTCGAGCGATGCCTGGAATTTTTGTTAACAGGATATTCCTAACAGATTTTTAAACTTAACCTCCTAAAAAGTTTCTCTATATCTTAATATCTTAAGCAAGAATATTGTTTTGACAAATATTGCTGTTTTTTGAAAGGTTTAAAATATTGAATTTGTTAAACGAGTGCTAACCCAAACTATCTCAATCAAAATGTCTGTCATTATCCAAGTTTATGCCGCAGTTTATGGCAAGAGTTTAGACAATTTAAGTGATGGAATAGGGCTAAATTCCATTTGAATGTATTTATGTTCTTTTACACTTTCGCATATTCTTACATTAACATAACAGGTTCAATACTATTATTTATTAAGAAGTAAATAAAGGCCACAGATAATATTCTGTTGGTATCATCTAGGAGAACTTATCTTCCATGATACACTGCCACGTTTCTTTAATGTTCAGGGCTATCAAGTCTTTAGTTAATTATGGGTCATCCGCAAGATGGGCTGCTCTCTCCTCTGTATGGAGCTTAATATCTTGAGCAACTGTTTGAGTTTGGTTCTTATAGAGCAGTAGAGCTAATGAGGCAGGAGCAGATTATAGCAATAAATTAAGATCTGGAGAAGGTTCGAAATTCTGGCGACAGTAATTTTGTCCAGTTCAATGCAGCAAAAGCCCAAGCGGCCACGTTTACCAAGAAAACTAATACGACAGGTCCTGACATCAGGAGCAGGGTCGACCATTCCTTCATCCTCGTCAATCGGACTACTGGGTGTCTTGGTCAACAGCAATATGTCCTGGCATGATCACGTTGCTAACATCGCAAAATCAGCCTCGCAGAAGCTTGGTGCGCTATTTCGCAACAAAAAGCTGTATACACCGCAGCAGCTGCTCTTGCTCTACAAAGAGCAAATAAGGCCGTGCCTAAAATATTTCTCACACATCTGGGCTGCTCCACCGAAGCACACCCTATAGCTGCTGGCTTCCATTCAGATAAGAACTGTGCGTCCCGTTGACAATCCGGAGTTGACCGGGGATATCGATAGTATGGAACACCGCAGACATGAGGCTGAGATATCTCTGTTTTAAATAAATTTTAACTGTTGATGCCCCCAGGATTTGGCCTGCCTCATCCCGCCCCCAGCAACGAGTGTCAAACAGACGGCAAGAGCGCATCCGTTGTACAACTGGAAACACCTAGAATAACGCTTTACAAGGACTCCTTTTCTGGCGCACTGCATCAATGTGGAACTCACTCTCAGGGCATCTATTTCCCCAAGCTATAACCTACAGTTATTCAAGAACCGATCAATCAACATCTTCGCATGCACACCATTCGTCGAGTGCCATAGGATCTCCCTTTAGTGTGTGTGCCATGGCCATAAAAAAATATGAGAACTCAAATTCCTTGGCACATTGATGCTTAAATTAAATTCTGGTTATGAAATTTCACTGGTTGGTAATAAATATTTTTTTCTGGATTCTTTTTATGTAACGTTACATAATCTTCATAAATATGTATTGCTGAAACTGTCACATAAACTTGCTTTCTTCAATATTCCCGAAATGACTTTATAATTTAGGTTTAGCAATATTATTAATGCTCATTTTTGAATCATAAAAGTCTCTTCCAGATTTGTCGAGTTGCGCTAAAATATTACATTATTTAGCCTAAAAAAGGGCACACTGGGACTTGTTGGCATTGAGAATGAGTCCATTTTCTTAGAAGCATTCTTTTATTTTTCAATAAGTTAGAAAATAGTTATTTTTGTTAAAATGGAGTTTTTCAGGACGAACCATTGCAGATGAGTCCTGAAAAACATCATTTAGGTACGTGTGTCAAACACTATTTTTTGTCATACGCTTCCAAAATTTTGTTATACACTTTTTACACTTCTTCAGAACGTTTAAATTTGCAAATTTACCATAATTTTTGAAGTCCTATGTTCGAAAAAGTTAGCTTAGAAATTGATATCGTAGCAACTATTTGACACTCCTATCATTCGAAATTTGGCATTTAGACATATTCAGGAATTTTGGAATAGTCCGTAAAGGTTGCCATGACGACTTTCAGGGACTAGGCAGAAAAAGAAGCATTTTTGGGAGCGTATGACAAAAAATGCATTTATTACGCCACTCCGTGATCTCTCTCTGACTCTTTCAGATACGTTTTGAACTGCCATGATGCACATTGACCCTAGCCTACATTCCATACTTGTATGCTGATTTTGTCCTGGCACAAAATTGCTACTAGACCTTATAGCATTATCGGCTGTATCAACAAACATAAAAGTAAATTTATCTGCGTTTACTTTTAGATGATCTTCAGGGATGCTTAGGCTATCCTTTATAATACCACTACTAGACAGACTTATGATCTATTTCCCATGACATTTTGTTCCTATTATCAGCGCTGAGTATTTGGTTAGTAAAATAATTATGACCTTTGACACTTTTTAAAGATCTGCTATAGTATTTTTTTTAACCGGTTACATACTGGACAAGCATTTCTTAATACTTGCACTTTTTAAAGATCTGCTATACTATTTTTTTTAACTGGTTACATACTGGACAAGCATTTCTTAATACTTGCACAACGTTAAGCCGGTTTTTTAATTCATCATTTTCAGGCGAATTCAAATACCATGTGCTAATGCCGCTTCTCTAATACATAAGTACGTTCCTAAAATCAACGGGGGTTTTTCTCATAACATCTGAGTTAACAATTGACTATATAGATCTGAAAGCAAAGTAACTAAACCCGAAGAAATATGACAAAAGTGTACCATAATATTCTCACTAATATCAAACCCCGAACCATGGATATGAATCCATCCTCCATTTTGATGCGATTTAGCTTAAACTTTCTTCAGAAAAGTTTTATTTCTAAACAGCTTAAATCCGAAAAATGTTGAGGCCATGCCGCTCAAATTTTACAAATAAATGAGCAATTACAATGAGAAATTGGACACTAGAAGAAAAAAATAACCTTTAACTAAACCAGCCTAGATAACAAAAGACGTAATATTGTTTATCAAAATAAAAAATATTTGACGACATAATTATAGTCGCAACGGATACATTGGGTTCATTGCACGATCAACTGGTACTTTCTGAGTCTGTTAAACGATAATTGGTATTTGCTTATTCCTAGTGACAACTTGATTGTTACCGACTCATTTAAAATTCAATGCTGCTCTTCAAGGACCCATAAAAATTTTAAAAATTTGTCATTAACCTTAGGAAACGTATAATAAAAATATTTACAAGTCCCAATTCCTTCGTAATAAAAGCCAATTAAACATTTATCTGATTGGCTATTCTATTGCTTTCTTGAGTTCAGTCCAAGAGTGCTCGAGAGCTACTGCGTAACGACAAAATATGCCCTACTATATGCTCGAAAATTTTTCGTTTTTCAATAATAATTTTACCGATCATTTTAGAGCATCACGTATTTTCTTAAAAATTATTAATTAATAATTAAAAATATCATGCTCCTTTTTAGTACTACCGTTTTAGTTCAAAATGCTTGATTATCAGGACATTAATTATAATTATTAATAACAAGAATTGTTAGAATGTATATGCCACTAATTGCTTTGCCATGTAGAGATAAACAGTTATATTTGCCTAGAATATATAGCAATAAAAAATATATTATAGTACCACTATTTTGCAATCATCAATTAAAATGAAATAACGCATTATTATAATAAATAATGAAACTTCTACGTAATTGACGACATTAGTGTTATTTATATAAGAGAGAGGAAAAGTTTATATTCAGGCAATTAAATGTGGACATGAGTCAATTAATATAATTAATTGTCAGTTTTTATTTACCAATCTCTTGGAATTGGATTAAAAGCAGATTTACTTTAACATTGCAGTCGTGTCAGCTCAGTGTCTTTATACAAGTTTTTGATTTTGTTTACAATGCCATTAACATATAAATTACAAAATTAAAGTCCATTAGCCTTGGGTATTAAAAGATCCAAGCAAATGTAATTTCCGCGTGAGTTGAAGGTTGAAGATTCATCAAATTTGAGTTTGTAAATAACACCGTTAACACGTTGATTTTCCCTAAGTCGACCCGGTGTATATAACATGACCGAGAAAATAACATTGAACTCA
>MU186998.1:57423-80953 GCA_016904865.1 Pissodes strobi
CTCTGCTATCAAAATTTTTACTTAGGCCCAAAAGAGTTCAATGGGTTTTAGTTCGCAATGATAGGTGTGTCTGCGCCATTTTATCAACTACGTACTTCGTGTAGCCTAGCACTATTTGAGGGCCACAGTTCTTTTATTTCTCGCTTCCAAAGTTTTATATGACTTGTTTCTTGTTTTTATTTTCAGCTGAAATTCATTCCTCTTAAAGTTTTCGACAACTTCTTTCTACCTATCGTGAACACATTATTTTAGTCTTCTTCCCAGATTCATAAGATTTTTTCGAGGGATGGCATTTCCCTCCTCTTCTCATCTTCTAATTCCAACTTTGAAGTCTTCATCGATAGGTGCAGTTTTTTCTGGAAATGGTAAAGATAATTTAACAGCCTCACTTTTTCTGCCACTCCTTAACACATATATTGATGATTTTGAAACTTCCATCATTTGTGAACACATTTGCTCATCCATTTCACTAGAGCAAAAACACTGACACAATAGATAATTAGGACAGGTACTAGAATGGCCAATTACCAATACCAATAGGTTGGTTCACTACATCATGACGGAATTGAAATCTGACAACTGTTTGAACCCTAAGCTGGTGAATCTCCCATTTTTTTGCCTGACAACACTGGCTCAATCCATCGGGTATCTCGCAATGTTCGCGCTTTGTGTCTTTGTTGTCTAATATCTGTGTCGACGATATTTTTTTATTTTTTTTTGTGACTGGTAGATTCTTATGTTTTGCTGTTTAACTGAAATTGTTTTGTCTTCAATCGAGGACTACATTTTCTTTTCATTGGAATCTTAATAAACGTATAATTGGTGTATGTATAATTGAATGTATATTAACCCAGCTAAAATGCAAAATCTAGCGTTCTTATATCAAAAGCGTAATAGATTTGTGTTTGATTATAGGTTAGATTGACCTAGTCTTTTAATTCACATATTTGCGAATCCGTTTCAAGTTCCCACATACTAAAGGCTCCAACAATGTTGCCACAATACGTTGTTCATCAGATTCTGTCTGGAATCTGAAATGTACCACACGTATATACATGCCCTTGAGCAGGTTTAACGTCGTTTTATTCGCTAATTATCTTTCAAAGCTAATTCCATTTATGCTTATATAAACCCTCTTAGAATTAGGACGTTTATTCTTTTTAGAAAATGCTCTGATCAATTGTTTCGATCTCCTTCTTTTGTAGGTTTGCATGTTCCCTTTAAGTCAACCCATCTATAGTGACATGTTCTGAGAAAATGTATAGATCTAATTGTGGTTTTGATGTCCTATCTCGGAAGTCAATAAATTGGCTAACCATCAGCAAGAACCATCATTGGACAAATGTGTTTGTAGTATGTTTGTTTTATGACATTTCCCCTCGTACTAAAAACATCGTATACTCAACTAGCAGACAAAATACCCGTCATACGGCAATAATTTCTCCCGATTCTTGAAAACGGCATTCGCGGAACAATTGGGCGTCGTTTTTGGTCTTTTTTAGCGCGAACGCGAATAGCTTTACTACTTTATTGAAATGTCCATAGCAAAACCCATCAGGCGGACATAAATGCTATGTACTGTCATTCGCATGCTTAAACCGATAAAACACGGCCTAAACGGTCGAATAAAATTATACAGATGAATTTAAAAACTGCCTGAATATACGACATAATGTACTGTGAAGTGTGCATGGCTTTAAAATATGCTTAAATTTTGCAAATGCAGTTTGCAATTGAGCATACCATATTGTGTGACAAGGGCGTTGCAGGAAGTTTTCAAAATATTTATTTCTAAATATATTTATTTTTATTGAAAATAAAAAATACATCCTGATTTTATGCGTACTACTGCGATTGCGACACTCTATCAGTTAGCATTTTGTTCCGCTAAATAATATAATTTGGTAATAACTAGTTTTTAAAATAAAGTTTATCATCGGAGTTATTTAATTGAAGCAGTCGTGCATATTTTTGAAAACCAGCAAAAGTTAGTTTGGGTTAGAAGCTACATTCTGGCAACCTTTCTGACAGACAAGCTATCTGGCCGTTGGTTTCAACCATTAGTCAACAACTGTATTTTGGTAAGAAAACCCACCGTTATATATGAATACCTATTATGACGAAACTGGTAAGCATGCTCCTCATCACTCTTTCCATGGCATGGTCTTAAGTGGAAAAATCATAAACCCAGTACACTTATATAACCAACTCACATCATACTAATATTAAATAAATTGTAAAATATTTAAATGACATTGAAAATTCACTAGTAACCACAAATCTGATTCTAAACAAGAAAAGTACAAACGAAAATATTTCGCATCTAGTAGCAGTGAAACTAAACCAAATTCGTGACTTCTTATACACCTTAAAACTCAACATATATTCATTTGACGAAAAGAGGCTTAATAAATGCTGTCTAAAAAAAATAAATGGTTGTTCGGCACATTAGATGCATATAACGAACAAAAATACGACTTGGACCTTAATGTTATTTCTACTAATCAGAAACTACTTCAAAAATAAATGAAGCAGTCGATTTCAATTATTAATATCACAAACACAAACTTACACCTCATATTTAATTAAGATCGAAGAAAATTAAAAGAAAATTCAAACCAAAATTGATCTTCTAGAATTGAAAGAAACAACTATCACCGACGCTTTACACTTTTCTCTCATCATTGAGAACATTGTCATATACAATCAAAACTGCTATTCACTTCGCAAGACTAAATGTAATGCATAATATCATTCTAAACGAATTTTAACTCAAATGCATTCTTTTCTGAATAACATACCAAAAGAAAACATCGTTCAATTTTCAAAAACAATTGGCTAAATTACCATATCTGAAGTTAAAATTATAATTTTTTGCTATATTTCCTTAATGACATGCTAATATTTAAGAAGGTGATTTCTAAGCCTATTTAAAAAAAAACTTCATATGAATGTATGTCCTAAACGTCCTAACTTTTCAGATAGAGGGTGCTAAAATTTTCAGAAAAAATATATTTTTATAATATGTCATACTATAGTAGATATCTTTATGATATTTGGTGCATTTCTTCTAGGCATCAAGATGCATTTTCTGATGTACAAACAATTTTATTGTTTCTACTAGTGGCGTCCGTGCGAGTTTTACATTGAATATTTTTGGAGAAAAAATGGTACGCCACTGTTTTCTCTTAAAACTAACAATATTTTTGAAATTCTCATTTATTTCTGAGCAAATTTAATTTCTTGATTGTCTTTCGTCCGACGCATGGTCTTCGCATAACAAAATAAAAATCGTTTTACTTTAGGGTCAACTCGCTAAAAAATTGTGTGTGGAATTTTTTTTCTTTTCTCAAGCTATTGACTTCATCTAATATCAATTGTCAATTAATTTTGAAATAAGTAACAGATTTTGCTGCAGGAGGAAATAAAAGAAAACTTTCAAGTGCCAATAATGACTACCACATTAAAATTTCAGCGAGGATTTCAGCTTGCACAGTTTAATTTTTTTAAGCAAAAACCATGCGTCGGACAAAAGAGAATCAAGAGTACAAATTTGCACAGAGATGAATGATAATTTTAAAAATAATTTTTACTTTAAGAAAAAGCAGTGGCTATATTTAATGCAAAACCCGAATGGACGCCACTGGTAAAAACAATCAATTTTGTACATCTGAAAATGCATCTTGATGCATAAAAGATGTATACCAGGTTTCATAAAGATATCTGCAATGGTTTCGCAGTTATTTTATAAAATGAATTTTTCTCTGAAAAATCTACCATCCTGTATCTCAAAAGTTAAGACGTTTAGGACATAGGCGCATATAAAGTTTTTTTCTTGAAATGAGTCCAAGAATCACACCCTTAATTATTAGCATGTCACTAAGACACACCCTGTATCTGCCACTCATCTCCCCTATACAATCTACATTGTATAAGATATTCCCCATTTTTATCCTAAACAAAACCTAAATTATACCAAAACTCGATATTCTACTCAACGAAAGAAAATACTATCTCAAGAAGAAACCCAAGGCCCAATGGCTAAAGTCCATTTCACCACTTCAGTTATAACAAAGATAATCAACAAATAAATATTAATTATTCCTGCTAAGCCACTATCCATAATTAGCAACAGCCTTGAACTAAACCGATCTGCAAAATTAAATATACCTACACTTGTAGGCGAACCACCTCGGATCTCAGAGAGGGACGAAATTGCCGTGCACCTGGATCTTTTTCTAACCACAAATCCTAACCAGTACACAATTACAGTTGGTCCGCCATTAGGTACCTCCGACCACAAAATTATTACAACGGTTTGTCTTGTGAGCTGCCACTCCCTGCATTACAATTCTGCATGCTGGGACTCTCTACCTAGATTGTCCTTGGTACCCATCAGTCTGCTGCGAAGAGATTACGCAAGTAATCTCATCATGAATGGAGGCATACATCTCAAATTCCATCAAGTTACCGTCAAAAGGAAAACCAGGATTCGACTGAAGATTAGAAAGAGCTGTAGGTAGGAAACAGCAGGTCTATCTACATAATGGTAGCAAAATCAGACCGCTGAAAATCGCAATTATTATGCCATAGCGAGAAACGGTTGCAAACATGTGATTGACGAAACTAAGGACAGACCCAATCAAATGATCAGGAATAAACTTTTGAAATGCCCCAGTGGCTGCAGGAATTTCTGGTCGGTAGCAAAGGCAGTAGATAATAACTTTACAAACGCGTCTCTCCCACCTTTGGCAGATGAACACGACATCACGGCAACTATAGCCATTACCTCCTATAACTAGGCCAACTAGCTAATATTAAAATTAGCAATGACGTCATCCTAAGTGGTCTATACCTTTTTGTTATAAGAAAAGCATTAAGAGGAGCCCAGTAAAAGTATTAATTATTTTATCGCGCCTACTTCCGTATTTAATGTTCATTGCCACGCTGGCGACTGGAATGTCAATTCCCATCTCGACGTCATGTATCCGGTGCTGCCACATTTGCCCTTTATCATAATTTGAGCTACTTCTCACTGTAGTAGTTTGCCACAAATTATTTTTAAAGAAACATAAATTATTCATCTTGGATTCAAGATTACAATTAACAATATATTAGATACTTAATGTAAAAGTTTGCTTTGGTATACTATACTATAGTTATATTAAATTAATATAAATAAATATTTAGAATCCGAACAGTAAATATATAAAAACCGGGAAGCGAAGCAATAACGAAATTAAGACCTTTAAGAAAATAAACGTTGCTAACCAATAACCTAATTATTTTGTATAAATATTTAGTTCCATTTGAAAACATAAATTCAAATGTCATTCAACAAATGCTGTAATAATTAAAGTCCAACTAAATATACGTTAAATAGTTTACATCCCAAATAATGTATGAAACTAACTCTACTAACCCAGATGAACCAATTCCTGATGGTCAGAACGAGGCAATTCCACAATTTCGTAACAATATTTATTTTTTACCATTGCGTAACTACCAACGCAAACAATTTAATATTTGGGCTGTCGGTCGCTAGCAGTTCCAGGATGACGAGACAGTTCTTAAAAATCTGGCAAGCTGCCTCCTGTCAGTTGTCAGTTTGCCAGCGTACTTTTCACCGGTGTCTTAATTGTTTTTCGATTCCCATTGACTTCTTTTTATTTCTTTATAATATCAGTACTTTATTGTGTTTAAATTTATGTGAAGAATGCCGTTTAGATGTTGTGCCCCAGGCTCTCGTGGAAACTACTCGAACGAACCTAAAGTTTATGTTTTTAGCTTTCCAAAAAGTGATGTTTTGCAAAAGAAATAGCTTCAAGCTATTCCGCGAGACAATTTATTGCCCAATAAAAACATTAAAGTGTGTGAGTTACATTTTTCTGCAGGTAATATAATTTAAATTAATTCGCAACAGGCTCCAAAGTCAGGTAAAATCATTACAGTACATTTAAAATACCCTCGATTGAAGGAAAATGCCATAACAACTATTTTTCCAAACTACCCCAATTAAAAAAATTAGGAACGTGAGGAATTACAATTGTTGCAAGCAATACAACAAAGTAAAGAGGAATTTAATATCCATAGAGAGGCTACATGTTTTAAAAATTTTGAGGAGTTTTTAAAAGTATTTTAAAATTTTATTGTTAAGGAAGGGTGGTTTCCAGTAAGAGCTATAGATAAAATAACTTTATTTCAGCTTGAGTATATTCTTGGTCCTATAATAACTTGGCCGATTGTAAAAAATTGTAATTTAAAATTAGAAACATTTTTATATGGCCAGTCTATTTCTGTCTCAATAATAAATTTAAAATCCCCATTTATAACCGGCAGTTTGGATGAATTAGAATGTTTAATCGATGTAATTGATAATATGATATCAATTCCTCTTAATAATGCCCTCCCCATTACTAGTGAAACTTTCAATAACGAGAGCGAGATGAATTCACATCAACCTGAATCTAACCAAGACGAGAAAACAAAATAGTTATTTTTGTTACAAATACCTAAAATGGAGTTTTTCAGGACGAGTCATTGCTGTTTCCGGACGAGGCTTTAGCCGAGTCCGGAATAGCAGATGAGTCCTGAAAAACTTCATTTATGTACGTGTAACAAACACTATTTTTTGTCATACGGACCCAAAATTTAATTTTTATTTATACGGTTTTTGCAATTCTTCAGGACGCCTAAATTTGCAAATTTACCATAATTTTTGAAATCATAATGTACGTCAAAGGTAGCTTAGAATTTGATATCGTAGCAACTATTTAACAATTTTGTCATGTCGTTCGAAATTTTTGACATTTAGACATATTCAGGAATTTTGGAATAGTCCGTAAAGGTTGCCATGACGACTTTTAGGGAGTAGGCCTAAAAAGAAGCATTTTACGAACTGAAATTAGTTCGGAAAATAGCTATTTTTGGGAGCGCATGACAAAAAAATATTTAAAATTTGTAACGGATATTCTTTTAAACTTAAAGGCTCGGAAGAATTTGCACAAAATCTAAAATTTATTTCCGAACGGCTAACTTTGTTGAGTACCTCAAAAGAGAGATATCGGTATTCACCGAGCACTTTTGTTTTATGTTCAATTTTGTTTACTATAAGCCCTCATTCCTATAAATATTTGCGTAATCATGCTCCTATTATTTTACCTCATACTAACACAGTAAAATATATTTGTAACAGATTTTTTACAGATCTCCATATTGATGAAAGATTTTTTTTAACCTGGGCTCGCAGCATTTTTTAAAATTGGACTGATAAAGATAAAAATGTTATATTACTTTTTGATGAAAATTATATCGACCCCTATTTGGATTATAAGGCAGGAAACACTGAAGGAACATCAGTAAATAACAGCAATACTTTAGCATCATCTGCAGTTGAACTTATGATCATAAGTCCTTGCTCAAGCCTTAAAGAAGTAATTCATATATGTCCTGTAGTTAAACTTGACTCAGAAATCTTATATACTTTTATCAAGACCATAATTGAAAATTTGGAAGAAATTGGCTACATAGTATTTTGTAGAGTTAGTGACACTAATGCTATAAATAGCAAGGCACTGAGTAATTTTTCACCACGGAATGAACTCAGTATAGTTTTCCCCCATCCTGTTGCCCGAGAAAGACCATTGTTTTACCACTTTGATACTGTTCATCTACTAAAATGTATTTTTAACAACTGGCTAAATTCTAAACCTGAGCAGGCATTTTTCTATCCCGATTTTGAGACGGGCCGACAAAAATCGAATGAGGCGCGTCTAATGGCTGAGTTCATGACTCCGAGGCTTGTTTTAAGTGGAAGCCCTTAAATATTATTTATGTATGCAGAAAAAGGTAAGTACTTAAACTGCAATTTGATTTTTGATTAAAAAAAATGAATAATACACATTATCGGTCATAATAGTCGTGCTTAAAATAATATCAGCTTGTAGCAGGTCTTGTATTAGGCCAATTACGTTTCAAACTACATATAAAAAAAGTTAAATTTACGAAAAAAAAACAAGTTTTTGTTATATTTTTTCGAGATTTTTGCATATAAAATGTGTACTTAAGAGGATAGACTACCGACCTTTGTTGATTCTACGTTTTATTTCAAAACGAAAAAGTTAGAATCACGAAATTTGGTGTGCGGCTTGTACATTCGATTGACTAGAAGGTATGGTATTTAATAATGTTATTAATTTATTTATAACAAATTTTGTACCGGATTTTTTGGTGAAAACGTGAAAATACGTTTTCAACAAAAAACCGGTTCAAAATGTGTTATAAAAGATTAATAACATTTTTAAATACCATGCCTTCTAGTCAATTGAATGTACAAGCCGCACACCAAATTTCGTGATTCTAACTTGTTTCGTTTTGGAATTAACTGTGAAATTTGAAAAGAAATTGCATATTTCAATATACGCCTGTAAATAAGTTAAGACCACTTTTGATGACGTCACGCGTAAGCCGTCTGGCCTAGTTGTAGCTAAGGAATAACAAGCATGATTGCCAAGATGTTTTTATGACACTCTACCTTATGCGTCCCCCAAAGCAAGACTTTCCCCACCATATCCAACATTAACACTGCTATGGCAAAAGTGAAGTTTCATTTTCGTGATATTCGTAAAATTCTCAAACATCTAGATACGCAAAAGGCATCAGGACCGGACGGAATAACTGCCATCGTGTTAAAGAACTGCTTCAATGAACTAACACCCATTTTCCAGATTTTTTCTCTGTCTTACTCAAATGGGATATATCCATCTTCTCGGAAAGCCGCTCCAGTGCAACCGGTTCCAAAAAAGGAAAGAAAACCACGCCCTCAAACTAATGCCCATTTGCCTTACTTCCAATAATCTCCAAAGTCATGGAACGTGTACTCAATTAGCAACTACTCAAGTACCTCGAGAGTAATAGAATAATTATTAGTGATAACTAATACGGCCTTCGCAAAGAAAGTTCGACTGGTGATATATTGGCCTATGTCACTCATATATGGAATTGGGAACTACGGAGAATCTCGCTGTGGAACTAGATATATCGAAGTCATGTGACAGAGTTTGGTATGACGAATTGCTCAACAAATTGGCGTCCTTCGGACTTGAACTGCCGGCATATCTCTGTAGTTTCTTTAAGAACCGATCCCTCAGGTTGCAGTTTATGGACACATCTCAGACACATTCACCATTAATACGGGCGTGCCTCAGGGCGCAATACTTTCACCAACACTGTTCCTTATCTATAATAACGACCTGCTCCCAATTAAGATAAGAAAAACCTTTATCAGCTACTGAGACTAATCACCGCAGACTGGAGCAGATTACAACAATTAATCAAGATCTGGAGAAAGTTCGAGCTTATGGCGATAGAAATTTGGTCCAGTTAAATGCAGCAAAAACGCAAACAATTACCAAGAAAGCTAATACGGCGGGCCCTGACATCATTATGACAGGATCTACCACTTCTACATCCTCGTCAATAGGACTACCGGGTCAACAGCAATGAGTTCTGGCATGACCACATTCGCATCGTCAGTATAAGCCCTGCAGAAGCTTGGTGCGCTATTTCGCAGCGCAAAACTGTACTGTAGCTGCTCCTGCTCTACAAAGCTCAAATAAGACCGTACTTAGAATATTGCTCACTCATCTGGGCTGCCGCACCAAAGCTCACTCTAAAGCTACTGGATCCCATTCAGAAGAGAGCTGAGCATTTCTTCGGCGACTCGGAGTTGATCCGAGATCTTGTTAGTCTGGAACCCCGCAGCAACGCCTGTCGAACAGTCACGATGGACGGCAAGAGCGCACCCGTTTGTCGTACAATTGTAAACATCTAGATCATCGATTCATAAGTGTCTGACGCACTGCATCACTGTGGAACTTACGCTCAGGAGACTTGTTTCCTCCAAATTAGAACCTCCAACTATTCAAGAACCGTGTCAATCAACATCTTCGCAAACACACCGTTCGTCGTGTGCCATAGGATCTCTCTTTAGTGTGTTTGCCACTGCCATAGAAAAACTTATTGCTGTAAGTAAATGTCCACTGGAAATCGATAATAGATTATGTCTAGTTGTAAAATCGAACAACCTATACTATACTTAAAAGATCCCAAAAATAGATTAATCCAAATACAAGAAGAATTATTACCGTATTTAAAATTGCAGGAGATAAATCATGAAGAAGCCAAATAAGCTAACAAAATGATTTACACCATGAAAATCCAAATCCTGCAAATAGCAGAAATCTTCACTAACTACTGGACACTTCCATTTTAAATTATTGTTATTTTAAGAACAGTTGGACTGTCAATAACTCTCTGAAGGATATTAAGAAGACATCGTAACCCAAGGAAATTAGAGATATCTGATGCCCAAATCGGTATCGAACTCCAGCAGTCCAAACAAGCCGAAAACCATCAATCTCTGTTTTCCGAGTTTAAAGAGAGATGAATTACATAGATAGATAGCCCTAGCACTTATATGCATTCTAACAACAGATCTACTAGATCTGTTATTCTAACACTTTTTGTTTCTATTATCCTAGACTGTATATACCTTCGGACTAAAGAATTAGTTTCGATTAATTTTCGGGTTTTTCGTAGTTAACACGTCACTTTATCAGTTAGCATTTTTTCATTGTTAGATAATGTGATTTGGTAACAAATGGTTTTTAAAAATAAAGTTTATCATCCAAGTCATTTAACTACCGTTTAAAATATCATAGCATACATACAAACACCCATACATGTAAGTCCTACCATGTAACGGGTAAAAATAATGCCCTTTTAGTTCCATTTATTTATACATTTTGTAAAAAACCCGTAAATATGACTGTTTTTGCAATATCCTTTCACATGCCTAATTTAAATGAATCAAAATTAATTCTGACAATATTCCTCATCTTCATAACCATGTTCTTCTAAATTAAATACGGCATTTAAAAAATTATACATCAATTGCACTAAGCCAAAATTGTACAATTATTTTAAATAAATTTAAAATTAATTTCTACAGATTTGCATTTTTACGTCTCCAGTAAAATTCACCAAAAGCTATAATTATATTATTTTGTATTGTCTCCGACGAAATGCTAATCATAGCCTTGCAACTGCAAATTGTCGTAAATATGATAATACGCACATTGCAATATTTTTGAAAAAATTATTTGGCTCTTGTTTCATATAATAGGCATTCAAAATACATACAATTGGCTCGTGATACGCATTTCATCTATTATATAGGATATTTTCAGCAAATCAGAATTTTATTATTCAAAATATTAATTAAGTATTGTACGCTAACATGTTAACCCTTGAATTGCGTATTCCATTATTGAACACCAGAATTGTTTCATAGTCTAAAAGTATATCCAATTGAAAACCAATATTTAGGTAATCATACAGTCCGAATACAAATTCATTTTTTAATGAATTTTATATTTTAATGAAAGCATTGTGCTCGTAAAATGATTAATTAAATTATATATTTCGTTTAGTAATTTTAAAATAAACTTTTTATCTTAAAATTTACCAGTGTGAGCACAAAACGGTGCCGAGTTAATTAATTGATTAATTGATCAAAATTTACTTTATTTTTAATCATGATTTATATTTTATGGTTTGAACGGGAAAAATTAGGCATCGTCGATGTAGAGCGGTAAATATTGTACTATAATAAATTATTTATCTTTAAATGAATTAAAAGAGTTAAATTTTCAAAGATAATGTAATGAGGAACAAAATGAAACAATGCTTAAATTAATACACGACTGTATTTATTGCAAACTAAAAGCCGTTGATCATTATCCAATGCTCCATTTTGGCTTCGCCATATAAGCAATATAACGATATTAATATTGCAACTTTCCTCTGTTTAATTTATGAAATGAAATATCTGGTGAAATCAAAGTAAACCAAAGGTATTCCTAGAGTATTATGAACCATTATATTTTGATTATTTGGAAAAAAAATTTTGGAATATAATATAATATAACACCCAACACAAGGAAGTTATTCCTGGGACACTTGCGTAGGGATAATTTCTCTCGGGTTGCTAAATATTGCAAGCAAAAACAAAATTGTAGGTGGTTTTGAGTCAGCGCCCTCTCTAGCCGACTTTATAAATGTTTTTCTACTGACTACATGTTACTGTTTCATATCACACGTCGAAGCTTGGTTCCCTCCAGTACCATTGGAGCCGTGTTTCTGAAGACATTTTTCCAAACGTTCTGGTGTTAGAAAGGTGAGAATTTGTTAACGTCGCGAGTTCCGTGTTTATTTTTAGAATAAGTTTTTGCAATGGTGGTTTAATTTTACAAAATTTGTTTTTGACATTTGTGAAACCAAAAATTATCATTTGTCAAAATTGTTATTTGATGTTAGTCAAGAAATATTGAAATTTTTTACATTTGTCAAAACAATTCTTTTGACGTTATTATGAAAATATGCTTATTGACTGCTTATTGACATTTGTCACTTTTTTCTTTGTTAACAGAAATTTTGTTACATTTTTTTGTCAAAACAATTCTTTTGACATTTATGAAAATATGCTTTATGGTATTTGTAATTTTTTTCCATTCGTCAAAAGAAACAACTTGGCATTTTATTGTAATTTTACACCAGCCGGTTGAGTAATGTAATAATGCAGCAGAATTTTTTTATACGATAAGTTCCACAATGAGTGGTAGATCCAGGTGGATTGCCGACATTGATAGACAACTATATGATGACATGAATAGGCAGCCATCATGGATGGTAGGTGAAATACAGCAACGAGATGTCAGAAACGTAGTGTCCACAACACGTAATTCGAAGTATCACATGATGGTTTCACAAAGAGTGATAGAGATCCCGATTTGCGTCAGCATCATTTTTGCGGTAAGAGCAGAACAACTATATGGCTAGCATATCAACCTCCCCTAATCAACATATAGCAAAGCGCAATATTAACCGAGATATAAAGGACTTTTGCTGCTAGGTTTACCGATAAAATCAAGTATATTCAACTGTGACAACAAACATATATTTTATGAAAATAGTGTATGTGTATAATGAAAATGCATTTAAACCCAACGTTTTAAGAAACTCGTTCATTTAAAAATACTTATGATTTAATAGTTCAGTGATCCAATAGTAAAAAAAGGTAAAATGATTTCAACATCTTTGTGTATCTGTTTACGGTTTCCTTAGCATTGTTTCAACTCAAGCAAATCACGTAATATCTAATTCTATTACTCAAATTTTGCATTTCAAATTAACAAATTAATTATAGAAACAATGAAGTACGCTTAATGCAATATTAGATGAAATAAGACCTGCTACAGTTGTCTGCAATTTCCTCGACAATTTTAAAACTTTACTACAAAAAAATAAAGTATACTTATAATGTACTTCAAAGAAGAAAAGTCTTGGCGTTCTTCAGTTTTATATTGATGAGAAAAATTTGTTTAAAAAAAATGTTAATAGAAGGTGAGACTCAGCAAGTCGTCATTATTGCTGAATGGTGCGTTTTGCAAAATTTACTTGTGTACTACAAAGTACAAAGATTCTGAAAATGTTCGGCGTGAAGTACATTATAAACACCCAAATTGTAATAATATGTTTATACATTAAAATTATGATGAAAAGGAAGTCAATAATCTATATTAATCTACGAAACGTTTAGCATTCTCATTTTTGATGAATTAGGACCATCTTAATAGCACTCAGTGCTTTTATAAATTCATAATAAACGCAATTTTTTAAATAAAAACCAGACAAAAAATTCACAGTTCTTTACAAAGATGCAACCGAGGGAGACATAGAAAATGCCGAAGCAACTTGAGATCTGAGAAAACTCATAATTTTGTGGATATATAATAGTTGATAGAAGTTTGGGTGAGATCAGATTAGACTAAGTAAGTTTAGGTTATTAAATAAATGCATATTGCTTCAAGTTTTGTTCTTTTTTTACAATTTATAACATTAGTGGTGGTTGTAAAAACTGCATTCGATTCGCCTCTCAATCCCCGATCTAACGCGGTTAGTTTCACTTAGTATCAATTTATTTTAATTATTTTTAACTTATTTTAATATTTTTAATCCGTTTTTAGTAGTTCAATCAAATTTCTATCAATATCGGTTAGTTTTAATCCATTTTAGTCATTTGAACCGGTTCCGGTACGTTATAACCAATTTTAATGTTTTTAGTTAATTTAAGTTAGTTAAAATTCGGTTAATTTGGGTTAGTTTTAACTCACTTTATTTTTTTAAACTCTTCCGATATGCTTTAGCTCTTTTTGGTGCTTTTGGTTAGTCGTTCAATCAACTTTCGATTAATATCAGTTAGTTTTAATTTATTTTAGTCATATGAACCAGCTCCGATACGTTATAACCAAATTTAATGTGTTTGGTTAGTTTTGGTTAGTCGCCAAAATTCGGTTCGTTTTGGTTAGTTTTAACTCACCTTAATATTTTTAATCTCTTCCGATACGTTTTAGCCCTTTTTAATGCTTTTGATAGTCGATCAAACTCTCGGTTAGTTTCAGTTAGTTCCAATGTATTTTAGCAATTTGAACCAGATCCGATACGTTATAGCCAATTTTAATGTTTTTAGTTAATTATGGTTAGTCGCCAATGGTTGGTTTGTTTAACTTACTTTTATTTTTTTTAATCTGCTCCGATACATTTTAACCCTTTTCAGTGCTTGGTTAGTTTGGGTTAGTCGTTCAATCAACTTTCGGTTAGTTTCAGTTAGTTTTAATTTATTTTTGTCATTTGAACCAATTTAGTCCGCATAAACAAACTAACACGATCTCTTAAGCGTATGACGCGTAATCTAGCAAATGTAGCATGAGCTTTTTCGCGATTTGATGCCTCATACGAGGAAAACAAAAACGTTTCCAATGTTAAAAAGTTAGTCTTCACTTTGTTATTATTAATTAAAAAAAATTACGTTTATTTATTGGGGGCATTAATTAAAAATTATTTGCAATTTGTTAAATTAATCCTTACAGATGTGAAAAGGGCTGAATTTTTAGAAAAAAAGTTTATTTCCCGAGTGTATGAACTTGTTGAAAGGACATGAGAGAAACGTTATTCAAAATATTAAAAGGCACTTTCTTCTTATTTTCTTTGGAATATTCTATATAGTTTCTGCAACTGTTAGACTCTTGAATCTACATGCAACATCGCAGACGGTCTTCAGTATATTGTTGTGGATGTGAAAGGCTTAGAAACGATGCTGTATTGCATAGCATCCATTTCTGAACCCCACAAAAAATCGAGAATGATCCGTGTTGCTTGGCCGCATCGCTATATATCTCAAGCTATTATCAAGCTACTTCTATCATATTAATCTATTCCTCCACCATTCCCGTTTCCAATACAAAAAAAATCTTGGAAGTTTTGTTTTCGTAAATGGAAACATAATATGAATACATTGCCTTCATCTTTAGCATCTTGTAGGTGCTGATTTGCCAATTTAGTATGCCTGCAGGCACACGCAAGCCCCACTGCCGATGCGACTTTTGTCATAAAATGAGCTACGCTACGTCGTGGGCTTCTTGCAAAATGTTTATTCTGCTTTGTTAAAGTCTTTCATTTTTTTTTACCAAAATCCTTCCGATTTTCTTTGTAGAAACGCAATTAAATGGACGTATTTATTAATATATCCGTATTTTTCTTCACTGACATAACTCAACAAAGCAATAATATATAGGTAACCAAAGCGACGAAGGCTTGCTATGTTTCGAAAGATGTTCGAAATATATCAGAACAATTTGTATTTGCTGATTCCGTTTCCCATTGGTCGTACAATTTTCGGTCAATTTCTTCACTGGCGATCATCCCTAAAATAATTTAAACATAGATTAAAGCCTGCACTTATATCATAATTTGACTTCAAGAGCACAATTTGGATGTGAATACAATAATCTTTTCTATACCACGATCGATGGGGGGGTTTTCCTAAGGATATTTTGCAACTTAGCAAATGATTTTGATTGCGTCAAGTACGGAAACTTGAATTTCGCAGAAGTAAAAACATTAGTTTTATTCTCTCTTGAGGGCAGCAAGAAAACTGCCCATTGATGGATGTAGCGACGCTGTCATATGTATACAATCATATAATACCAGTGTCGTTTTGCAAAGGTTTGATGCCTTTTTTATCCTCTTAAAGGACATATTTTACCTTACAAATATTTGGGTTTTCTCTCCAATTAGAGCTACTTGCTCTGGCTCCGGGGTGTAAGCAGCACGTGTGCTAGTTAAGTGACTCTAACGAAGCTGAAAAAATCAACAGAAACAGGGAAAATACTTAACGTTTCGAGGAACAAATCTGCCCCCGTTAGATGATGCTACATGTTATTGGTTTCGGATAATACAAAAACATGTTGACAAGCGGGCAACTCAAATTAACACAGTAGATGATATATATAGGAATCAACTCCAGATGAAAGCTTAATTTGATGCCAACAAATATGTTCCGAGCTTTAAAAAAAATATACCAACACACTTTTTAACGAAGCGCTTGGGTGAATGTAATGAAAATTTGACTATCATTCTTTACTATCACGTAGTTTTGTGTAGAATAGTGCCGAGGTGAAACGAGTGGAGATACAGAAGACACAAGTGTAAGTCGAGAAGAGACGATGGATCCCCAAGTATGTTTGCAAAAAAATAGGGGCCTTATTAAGAGAATTTAAGAAAAAATATATTCAATTGATCTGTTTCGAAATGTTATATTGATACATTGTATTACACACCAATATGCTTTGTGTAAAAATGTTTTAAAATTTGAACACGTAAAAAAAATTACCGTCAATCTTGGTAATTTAATTATCTTATATCAAAAAATCTGAATCACCCGTATTAATATTCCTTTTCACTAAAATTGAACGTATGGCGCAAAATTGAACGCCAAAAATGTCTAGCCAAAGTTAAAATCGCAACGTCAACAAACGCGATTTTTATTAATGATTTGTGCTATGTGCCATTCAATTCATTCTTAGACCTATCTTGGCTATGTAGTTAGCAATTCGTATTGTTTTTATAATGAAACAAAGCAATTTATCAAGTTTCCAGTAGTACAGTATACATAAAAACATGACGAAGATGAGGGGCATCAAGTGCATCAACAACACCAGTTGGAGATTATATCTCCTTGCAGCTAAATATCACATCTGCTTCTAATAAACATTTTAAAACTCTGGAACAAATTCATCCAGACCATCTATTACTTTTCCTCTGTTAGATAAATTTAAAGACAAGAAGATCAAACTTAGATTTCAACTTAAATTACATTTAATTGGCTTTGTTATTCGGTAACAGAAAAAGGTGCCTTTTGTAAATATTGCGTGTTTTTTACTAGAGGACAATAGTAAATATTATAAAAATGGATAACTGGAAAAAAGCAAAGCAGGTAAGTGTTATTACTCTTCTGTGTTGATGTGAAGGTTATGTAAATGGTTACTGCCATTGCCATTATTAATAGTACTATTAGGACCATGGACGTCCGGTCAATGGAAGGGGGGAAGCACTGCTTCCCTATACTTTGAGATAAAAGAAATATATGTTTTATATATATGATTAGGACACTGTAGTAGGTATGGTAAATATGAAGGAAATAAAATGGTTTTTGGGTAATTTTTTGTTTTAAAATTTATTTTCATAGATATTTATGTTAGTTCCAGGTTTTATGGCGTAGATTAAATATGTTTTAATTACATTTTAACATTGAAAATGTTTCTGTTGTCCTAGTATAGGGCCTCAAATCGTAAAAAAGTGCATGCTACATTTGCCACATGACGTCATACGCGTGAGAAATTGTGTTAGTTTGTTTATTTAAACTTAAATTTGATAATAACGTATCGGAATCGGTTCAAATAACTAAGATAAATTGGAACTAACTGAAGCTAATCGAAAGTTTATTGAATGACCAAACAAAAGCACCAAAACGGGTAAAAACGTATTGAAGCAGGTTGCGAAAATTTAAGTAAATTAAACTTAAACAAAACGAACTGAATTTAGGCGACTAACCAAAACTAACCTATCACATCAAAATTGATTATAACGTACCGGAACTGGTTCAAATGACTAAAATATATTAAAACTAATTGAACTTTACAGAAACTTGATTGAACGACTAACCAAAACTAACCAAAACATTCTAAAACATATCGGAACAGATTAAAAATATTAAATTAAGTTTGGGTTAGTGACTAAAATAAATTAAGACTAATTAAAATTAACCCAATGTTGATTGAACAACTAACCAAATGAACCAAAAGAGCTAAAACCCATCGGAACAGATTTCCAAAAACATTTAAATTAGTTATAACGTATCGGAACCGGATCAAATGACTAAATTAAATGGAAACTAACTGAAAGTTTGATTGAATGACTAACAAAAACTTATCAAAAGTAACTAAAAGGACCAAAACTGGCTAAAACGTATCAGATCAGATTAGTTAAAGTAAGTTAAAACTAACCCAAATTAATCGAGTTTTGGCGACTAATCAAAACTAATCAAAAACATTAAAATTGCTTATAACGTACCGGAAGATTTACCAAAAGGTGGTTGAATGATCAACCAAAAGTACCAAAAAGGGCCAAAACGCATCATAACAGATTGAAAATATTAAAGTGACATTAATCCAAATTAACCGAATTTTGACGACAAAACTAACCTAAAAACATGTAAATTGGTTATAACTTCCTGAACCGGTCGAAATGACTAAAATATATTAAAACTAACTGAAATTTATCGAACGTTGATTGAACGACTAACCAAAACTAACCAGAGGTAACCAAAAGGGGCATATCAGAACAGATTAAAAGTATTAAGGTAAGTTGAAACGAACATTAACTGAATTTTGGAGACTAACTAAAATTAACCAGAAAAATTGGTTATAACGTTTCGGAACCTATGACTAAAATAAAATAAAACTAACCAAAAAAAAACGAATTATGGCGACTAACCAAATTGATTCGTATCGGAGCCGGTCCAAATGACTAAAATAAAGGGAACTAACTGAAAATAACCGAAAGTTGATTTAACGACTAACCAAAAGTAACTAAAAATAACCAAAAGCACCAAAACGGGTTAAAATGAATCAGAACAGGTTAAAAAATATTACAGTAACGTTCTGGCTAATTATATATTAATAGATTTTCTTACCTAAAAGGGGAGGGTAATTTTAGTAAGTCTTTGGATCTGCACCTTTTTTATTTATCTTTTTTTTATTATGATAATGCTTAATATTAATGTTAAAAATTCATTTCTTTAATTATATAATAATATATTATAAACACTCGTGTTTATATTTATACTTCCTTAAACTCTGCTTTTTAAAACTATTTAAACTACAACACAAATCATAGTTTTGCGGGTTTATTCATCATTTTCAATGTCCCCCGGTGCATCTTTGCGAAGGACTGTGGATTTTTAGTTATTTGTTAACAAGATAACCCTACTAAATCAAAGTTGGTTCCTAAATCCATCTAATTTTATTTCTATTTTCAAATTCGTGATTTGTTATGAACAAGCCTGTTTTATTCCTTGCAATTTATTAGATTGGATACCGTTAAAATCTCATAAATGGCTATTCATTTTGGAATCGCAGATAAAGTTTAAGTAAACATTTTTTCAACATTTATGCTTGATTAATTCACTTGACGAATTAACTACTATAATATGCAGATATATTTTGGGTAAAATCATTAACATAGCAAACACGTAAATTAATAAAAATGTGTTATTAAAGTCCTAAATAAAACAATATTTAATGACGTCGTCGTTTTTGTTTTGTATATTTCAACCAGAGATAGGTATAGGATATTATTCATGAAATATGTCTAGACTTTTGCACACAATCCAAATATGCAATAATATATAGGGTGTTCTATTTAAAAAAATTAAGTTTATGCGCTTTTTTGCCATTTGACAGCCAATTTTTTTTCTTTTGACATTTCTAAAAGATAATATATAAAAAACCACACAACTTTTGAATTTAAGTTTTTTTTGTATTACCTGTAATTACGACTGCAGGTGAGCGTCAAAATATAATGAATAACCCTGTACATACGCCAGAAGAGAATATGTGGCATTGGCAGCAAAAAGGCGAACTTTTGCCACTAGTTAATTAATTTCCAACCTCAACGAAATACTATAGTAGAGGAAATATTTTAATACTACTTCAATTAACTCCATATCAAAATTTGCTTATTGGTTAGCCGTTGTTTGTTGTTGTAAATTGTTGCCCATTTCTCCATCTTAGTTTTTAAGTCTTTTTAAATAAGGCCGTTTCAGCTCTGGCTCCAGGGTTTAAATTGCACAAGTACTACTTTAGTGCGCCTAAGTAAGCTGAAAAACCTAAAAAATCTGGAAAATGCTCAAATTTTCTAGGAGTAAATCTGCCTGGTTAATAACTGTAATTTTATTAAAGCAGTAAAAAGCTCGTGCACTTTGTCACGTTTTTTTCTCGTGCATGACAACGGAAGCAGATTTGTTGCTCGAACTGTCGAGCATCTTTTAATCTTTTAGCTTTTTCAGCTTTCTTAGGATCCCTAAACTAGTGCTTTTGCAATTTGCATCCTGGGGCCAGAACCGAAGCGGCCATATTCAATGTCTTGTAGAACTCTTTTACTCATACCGATTGTTCCTCAGTCTTCTAATCTTCTATATATATCGAGTTAATGTAGGTTCAAGACTTATAATAATATTGTATATATTATTATAATAACAGTGCAAGGTCGTTAAGGTTAAATCATCCTTGTTGTCGGCGTTTGATAGCGCGTTCGTTGAATTGAAGCAATGATATTACGTGTACCAGATAATATAAATAACCTTCGCTTAAACCTCGACCCGGACAGATTACCTTCACTGGTCTAATTTCTGAAATACGGAGTGCTTTCTTGATAATCTACAGTCTCAATAAATCTAATGTAGAGCAAAGGCAACATAAATGCTTCAAAACAATAAGAACACATCTACAATAGGTATCAGGAAAAAGGAAATATATGATCCAGAGTTTCAGTTCCATTTTAATGTGCTTAAGTTTATACGAACTTTATCAAGAAAAAATAATAAATTCAACAAATGGATTTTTATACCATTATTCAAGTCCGAAGATTTTCTCGCCTGTTTTATTTAGAAAAATAGCTTATATCTGATGAGGACTAAGCGTAATAGTATAATAAACGAGTATTTAATAATATCTATTTAGCCACGAGTATAAGAATTTACTAAGACATGCGACGTACACTACAATAAACTACTAATAATGCCCTGGAACGAGTAACGTATAAAATTGTAAGTGAATGTACTGCAATAAGCACTCGAAAAAAAAAGTCCTGAATAAGTTACTCATACAAAAAGTTGATACAACTAAAATATGGTATTTAGACAAAGAAATAAAAAATATATAGATATCAATTGTAAGGAAGCTAAACGAATACTTTAACATAAATTTGTCGGCAGGTAATATTGAAAACATATATTAAGTTATAGATAGGAATTATAAAAATTACATTGGAAGGAACAAGCAGACGGGTATAGGAGACAAATCTTTCCTTTTACCGAACAAATGGAAAAAATATATATTTGGTAGAAAAAATCAAAAGACCACAAATACTAGTATCGGCATCAACCATCTGCCTTTTGATAAAATACCGCAGGATCAAATGAATCAGCGGGTGATCAAAAAGAGATCATTAGTTCTCTTAATAGTGTAAGTCAAAGCGAAGCAATAAATCATTAGATAGTAGTAACATTATATTAGCAGCAATAAAAGGGGACCAAAATTAAGCAAAAAATAATACTGCAAATTGAACTGAAAAATTAAAAGTTCAGATCGAAAAATTAATAGAAATGAAAAGAAAGAACGGTCTTTTAGACATGCAGGAATGAGGTGGTATTCAAGTACTTGAAGTAAAAGAAAAATTCCTCAATTGATAATCTGCTCTAATTCCTTTGTGTTTTGTGTTATGTTTTGTATGGCTCTTTTGCGCACACATATTGTGCTTTAAAATTTCAAAAATCTTGTGTAAAAATATTAATAGCAGACCGTATTTAGTTGAAAAGGTTTTATACAATGAACGTAATACTAAATGCTAGAGCAAAATTTCCTAAGACATAATATTTAAAATATAATGAGCGCCTTACAGAAGACGCAAAACAGAAAATCAACAATAAAGGTTTTGTTTATCTAATAGGTTAGAAAACCACCTAGACCTAACACCACAATTTTCTAACAAGCTTTTCCTTAACGTTCAAGATGATACCTCTTTAAAAATCCTTTCGGCAAGTAATGAGTAGTGAGTAGTGTGCCTTAGAAAAATGTGGAGAGGGAATGCAGGAGGACGAAGGATGACAGTTCTGTCTGAATTATCAGAAAGATAGAAAGCTTCCTAAAAAATGCATCCAAGAATGTTTTTCAATCTGACATATAAAGCCACAGTTAGCACTCAAGCATTAATGCACATCACCAAAACTTAACTCGACTATCACTTGTAGCAAAACACACTGCAGCTAGTGAGAAATACCAAAACGTGCATCCCTTCACGACTTCTCGCTGAAGGAGAAGATGTCACGATGATCTTATGATCATCTAAATGCGCAGTACGATTAAATGTCAATCAAGAATACCTACAAATATGTGACACACTTAAAAACATTAATACAATAGGTTTACGCAATTTTTAACTCATATAACGAAATTTCACAAATAATTCATGTTTAAAAAATAAGTTATAATATCCTGAAAGAGAATGAGACATGTTCTATAAGGAATTTACCTGAACGCGCGCGCGACTTTTGCCGATGGTACCATGGGGACTCAGTACTGGAACTACGAAGCGATGACTCGAAATTACTGAAAAATACACAGCACCACAGTACCATAGTTTGAACGTAGTTAATGTTCGGTGACTATACCAGGTACGTTCTCAAGCTAAATGCTAATCAAGCGCTAACAACGTCATCATGACTAAAGACCGGTCTCTGCATTTTGCACATACTCGTATATGTATTTATGCATGTTTCTATGTTTTTGAGGAAGAAATGCGTCTTTTAAGAACTATTGCATATCCAAGCAGATTTGGCCCCCGCCGCCGCGCAGCCTGGTCGGTGTGGCGCCTGAACACCTGAACTCTATTTAGATCGGGATTTTCCTACGAGAGCAATAAATAGACTAAAAAAGTGATAAGGTACATAAAGTATTAAACTATTCTTCTATTGAGAAATTGCATTAGTCTGTGCGTTTTTTTTCGCCACTACAATTTCTTTACCTACACCTTCTACTTTCTATAAATGATTTATTTGTTCCAGTTAAGGTTGTCATTTGTCATAGCTGCAGTTAGTATTGTACACCCAAGCAAAGTGAAAATGAAAACGAAAGTGGTAATTATGTCGAAAATACGATGTACTTCGTGGATTAAGCCTTATCCAGAACTTGTTTTGGACGGCGATCATGTTCTGCATGGTCTAAAACCCAAAATGCAACCATCACATATCAATTTTTTTCCAGTTGTATACGAAGTTTGTCATAAAATATGA
>MU186999.1:0-11590 GCA_016904865.1 Pissodes strobi
TCTTAACATAATCTTTACTTGCAGCTAGTCCTTATGCTCGATTGGGGCGCGAAAAATTTATAATATAACTTTGATTTTTTAAGTCTGTTACTATGGTCACAGTACTGACCAAACCGAAATTATTGCCTTTCAGTTTAAAGTCTCGTGGAAATAACTAAGTAATTAAGTAAATTCATGTCGTCGGTTCGAAAAGTAGAGTAAAGAAACGTGGTCGAAATTCGTCATTCGTCTAGGGCGAAGATGGTCAAACAGGAGCAAGGGCGGTTACGACGGCAGGTTCCGGGTTAACATTAAGGGTTAGACAGTAAGTTTAGCTTTAGTTTTAAATCATAATGTGTAGAGTGCTTGTATATTTGAAAACTTTTATCGTTGTCTGTCTGCAAGAATTTCATGAGTATTTCAGGAAAAGAATACAGTGCTAGCGTTAGATAGTAAGTTTAATTTAAACAATAAGGCGTAAAGTGCCTGTATATTGGGAAACATTTATTGCTGTATGTATTCGATAATTAAATGAGTATCCCATTAAATAACTAGTGCTAGCATACTTCCTATTTTATTTAGTTAATTCACTACGGAAAAGAATATTGCTGATTGAATTTATTTTATTAATCCATAAATGTTTGACTAGCTAGTAAAATAAAATTCACAGAGTCAAAATAATAATACCGGTGTCATTTTCTTTTAATGGACTGATTGTCTGGCGCTGTAGATACGAGGTCATATTAAAAAATAGGTGAATAAATTTAGCCATTAATAAAATGCTCCCTTTCAATTGTTTTATTAATTTTAAAACGAAACTGATGTGCCTTACATTCATTTAATTATATTTAATATACCTGAGAATAGAATTAAGCACTGGTAAGAGGCATAAAGTGGTTTTCAACTAAGTATCGAAATATGGGTAGTTGCCCAAGTGTATAGGCAAATAATTTTACGACGAAATAGGGTGTCAACTCACTGGTACTGCGAACCCGGTTACAGATAATGAACAGGAGGTGAATAAAAGTCCGAATTCACAGTAAGTAAAGGAAGAGGGCAAATCGGCGTTCATTACAGTTTCTCGCGGGTGACGTGGAAAAGACGAAAGATAAGCGATGGTTCTTATGCTTAATTTAAATGATGGATGGGCCAGAGGAAAAATTCGCCTCATCGTGTCTTTACCAACGCTATATCTCCCTTTCTGGTTTAAATCGCATCGCCGCATCACATTTTGCAACGCTACATTTCTGTCGTTACATTTCAAAATACGTTCACAAAGATTAGATCATAACAAATTAGCCATATTGCGATTCTGGGCCTGTCTACTTTTCATTATGTACACTGTCAATTCTAGCTTTATTTCTGATCCACGCCATTCTTATTTTTCACAATTCCTTAAAGTATGACTCTTCGATATCTGTATTGACAATAGTATATTATTTTATATGGAGGAAAAGTGAAACTTTTCATGGCGCGCCCGTGTTTAACAGCCGAACGGAGTGAGGCTGGTAATAGAGAGCAAGCCATGAAAAGTAACTTTTCCTCCAAATAAAATATGCTGTTTTTTCTTCAAATGTCGACAAATTAATGCAAAAACATCTCTTTTTAATAGTAATAATATCTAATTATTATTAAAGATTAATGGGTTCGCAAGGCGGCTTAGACCACGGTCGTAGGTGGCCTTGCTTAGATCGGTGTCGGTGAATATAATGTAACATAAAGCTGTCAGTGGACACTGTCAACAATAATTATATTTTTAAAATTGCGTTTTCGATTGCGTTTTAATTCCGTATTGATAAGTAGTTATTGAGTAAGTTCGATTAAATAATAACCAATTTGTTCCTAAATAAGTGATTTTTAGAAATGCAGTCACAAATTGAGTGATAAATACAAATTGTAGTTTAATAAATCTTGAGTTGTTGACGCTTATTTTCTTGTCTGTTTGTATTGTATCTATGTTGCTATGGTAACACTTTTACCTCCGCCGGCGGAAAAGTGAAAAGTAAAGCTCCGGCGGAGGAAAAACGAAACTTCACGGCCGCCTACACAGTCGAGTAATGACGGATTTACTGACGTTTGAAGAAAAAATATTATTTCTTGATATTCTTTATCCAGGCAAACGCAACCTTGATAAGTAATGCTTTAGTTATCGTATTCCAATAATTTTATGCAATTTTTCTCCGAAATAGCGATAAATAACTAGAGCATAGGTAGTAAAGGTAGATGATCTAACAAACATGTTTGCGTTAGTTAAATAAGAGATATTGTATAAGATATCTCGACTCTGTTCACTTTCAACTCAATTTTTTATTTATTTTCATTATCCTCATTATTTCTCCGATATTTAAAAATATAAACGAATTCCGCGCGGGTGACGTGGAAAAGTCGAAGGATAGACGATGGTTCTTATGCTTAATTTGAATTATAGATAGGCCGGAGGCAAAATACGCCTCACCGTGTCTTTTTCAACGCTTTCAATCGGCTCGCCATATCACATATTTCGTAACGTTACATTTTCGTCCTTCGTATTACGTTAACCAATGTTGTTTTTCAGTATTCGTTATCCACCCAAATGCAATCATACGTAAATAATCTTTTGATATTAACACTAGGAGGCCTATTTTTCCGAAATAGTCATGACTAGGCTACCAATCGAATCTAATCAGAAAAGAAGTGATAAAGATAGACGATGCTAAATTCCAGTTAGTGCCATGTATTTGAAATATAGCAAGAACATTCTTATAATAATTGAAATTACCTTTCAGGTAATCAAATTATAAACACGAAAGGTACGTAATTTATCTTCACGATACAAAACAAGTTAAAGCTCTGATTTTAGTCAAATTTCGAAACAAAAAAAACTTTTAATGAACATATTTCCAGCACCCAATTAATGTCAACAGAGGCGCGAAATTAGATTCTGCCCGCAAGCCCAAGGAAAAGTTGTTGAAAGTTTTCTAAAGCAATTTGGCCATCTTGTTAAACCCGGTAATAATGATCCCAGAAAAAGGTATTTGCCAAAATGTCTGATGTCGCCATATAGGTAAAGATTTAGGATTCATCGCTTTTCCTCATTATTTATTTAAACTTTATTTCAAGTGGTATTACGTATTAGAGATGAATAACAAAATTGGTATCCCTAAATGGACTTTTATAATGCAAGTGCAAATTATGAATTATGAAGAATTGGACAAAATCAGTAAATAATAGGGACTTTTAATAGGAAATAAACAACAAACCTTGGTCAATCAATGTTTCTTTCAAAAATTTGTTTGTTGTCAATGAATGTTTGATTTCTTTGATTCACTAACAATCGCACGCAAGGCAAAAACGCGCCGGCAAAAGCGCGACGAGAGAAATGTGCGACGACAAAATTGCCTAAGACAAAAGCCAGCGAAAACTAACTTTAGGCTGACAAAGCTACATACGATAAAAGCGCGCGAGGAAAAAAGCGCACGGCGATAAAAAAAAATGCCATTATATGTTACAAAAATGCGTGAAAAAGCGTTTGTAACACAAACTAATCATCATCAACACGAGCTGACTATAATTTCAGTTTTTAGTATTTGTTGAGAGTTTTTAGCATTTATTTGTTAATGGTTTTTCTCTGTTCACCGACAAGGGCGCGTAGATTGAAATTTTTGTTTCATTTGGTTTTATTTCTGTTGCAACATAACGTAGTAAATTTTGATGAGGTAATATTCAGATATTAGTGATTCATTTGGAAAGAGTCAGGCAGCTGTCTTCTCAAAAAAAAAAACAAACACCGCAGGACCTGACTTATCAACGATAGAACAAACACTGACTCTGGCCTCATCCATAAGCTTCCTGGGTATCAACGTGGAAAACAACACTTCTTGGTGTAATCACGTCACCAAAATCGCCAAGGAAGCAGCACAAAAGCTGGAGCACTCTATAGAGCAAAAACGTTGTGTACACCTTATCAGCTCTTACAGCTCTCTAAGGCTAGATAAGTCCATCTCTGGAATACTGTTCCCATGTGTAGAGCTCGTCACCCAAACACTGGCTCAAGATCTTGGACTCCATACAAAGGAGAGCAGTCCGTCTTGTGGATGATTCAGAGTTGACTAAAGAACTTGATAGTCTTGAACATAGCAGAAAAGTGGCGGATCTGTCTCTTTACTACCGATACTATTACGGAAGGTGTTCGAACGAACTGGCACTTATGATTCCGCCCAGAGTTGTGTCAAACAGAAATACCTGTCAGACAAGCTGCTTATTAACATACGATTCAGTCGCGAATACCCAGGACGTCGCTGTTACGGGACTCTTTTATCTGGAATGGACTTCCGAGTAACGTTTTCCCCGAAAATTGCAACCTTTACCGCTTCAAGTCCAACGTCCACCACCTTCTCCGCACACGCACCGCTCTTTGAGTGGTATAGGAACACAAAAAAATAGTTTGGTTATTTTCCAATAATTACTTTATGTATCAGCGCAGTTGAATTAGATTGGGTAACCTCCATAGTTTAATTTAAACTGAAACTTATTAAGTCGCAAAAATAAACGTATACGGTTTTTTACAAAGGGTATAGATATAGATTAGATAGACCTATTAGAGATAAGTGGAGTTCATGGCAATGTGTGATGAAGGCATGTAAGCGAAGATTGAAACAGACTGAGTCTGGAATGCCTGATTCAATTGATGAGGAAGAATGTACGCCATATAATTCTCGCTGAAAAAACAGTAGAGCAACCAAGGCAAATCGCTGAAAAAGTAGCGAAACGAGACATACCTTTATAAAATGAACAATTCAACGTCAAACTAAAATGTTGTCTTGTAGAACCTTACAAACTTTAATATGCCATCGGGTCCAGTGTAATATAAATGCCTACTTTTCATTTGGAAGATAGTTGGCTCCAATGGAAAGATTGCCCTTAATGAAACACATTAGTGCAAAAAAATTGCGGATGAATCACTTTCGACCAGTTCAAGCAAGGGTGCTAACTAACACAAGCTAACTCTAGTTGTCCAAAACAAGCCAACAAGCGTAGTCTTCACCAACCGAAACTTACCAAATAAATGTGCTAACCAAAACTAACAAATAAGCCAAACTAACCTTACCTTATCAAAGCTAACCCAAACAAGCGCACTTTTGTCTTGACGACCAATTATTATTTTCGCCATATTCAAGGCCCTGTATATCCGTAACGAAACCGTTGCAGATCATTATTTATAACAAGTTTTCGTATTTCGTATTAACCCTTGGATACATGAGGCTCGGAGTAATATTCAGTTGAGTATATATCCTTTATTTTTTGTCGTGAGCCCATCCCTCAGCTTCATGTTTTAAATTTATTATTCATTTTCTGCCCACAATATAAGAAAATTATTTAATTTTAGTCCACAATGTGCTTTTCAGATGTCCAGAGCTTATAAAGCACGCTGTTGTTTATTGTATAAAACATGTTGTCGCGAATTGAAACAAGATTCGACTTGTACCTCGAGCCAATAATATACGTGCTCGGCCATAAATCGGTTAGTTTACGTTCCGACATTGTTCAGCACTGTCTGATCTGCATTTTTGGTTATATATTTGTTTTTAAAAGTATTTTCTTAGCATATCCCGTCTTTTGTGTATATAAAAAGCATGCAACCAAAAAGAAACGTACAAGCTGTTCAATTGGACGATAACAATTTTAAAGAAACATTGCAGCAGTAGAGCGAATAAATTGATTTACCTTCATGGGAAAGCAGTGATTTAGGAGATGCGGAGTTGTTGCCTTCAAGTAGCGGTAAAGATGATGATGTTTTGAGTACTTCTACAACAAGCACTATGCCACCCTCTTCTAGAGATCTGTGTATGTCACCAAGTGAGCTGGAGTGTAACCCGGCGGCTCGCACACCAAGGATGCATCAAACACGCAACATGCAGCATGGTACATGAGGTAAATACCGCGTATAGACTTGTGCCGCATAAAACGATATAATCACGTGAATGTCGTCGGCACTAGCGCACACCAGTGCAGCGCATGCGCATGCCTGACAACATAAACTGCATGCGGTATTCTGTGCATGTCTTCTCGCAGTATTTGTTGCGTGTTTGAAGGAGAACTGCACAGCGAATATGGCTACTAACGACCCTTTGTTTAATATAAATTTTGTTAAAGTGATAGAGAATCGCCCTTGCATATGGAACATTACTTTATCTGAATATAGTAAAAGAAATATTACAGAAAAAGCATGGAAGGAAGTGGCGGAGGAAGTAAAAGATACAGGTGAGCCCAATTAAAAGGTTTATGTTTTATTTAACAAATTGACATGATAGGTTTTTGTTATTATGCATATTTCCATTGAATTGGAATTGATCCTTCGGCCGTCAAAAAGTAGTTTGCCAGAGTTTTACGAAATCTCATGGGTAATGTTGTTTCGCGATAACCATCGGGATCTTGATTTATTTATGGTTGAATCACGGCACATATAAGTTGAATTCTGTCATCTTCAAAATAGGTGGGGGTCGATAATTTTCCTTCTCGTATTCTGATAAAATTGTGCAAAGCGCAAGCAGCTTTTACAATGTTTTTTACACTATCTTCATCACAACAGATTGGACCTTCGAATATACGAAACTTTGACACAAGTATTCCAAATCCGCATTCAACACTTTTTCTTCCACGTGAGAGCCTGAAGTTAAAAATTCTTCTTGTTGGGTTTAAAAATTTTTGAGGATATGGCCTCATTAGGTATGTAGACAATGGAAAACCCTCATCACCGCACATATAAAAAGGAAAGGGCTCCCCATCTTCATTTCCTGGTAAAGGTGAAGGGTCAGGAATTTATAATTTTTGTTTTCGTAACAATCTCCCAATGTGGTAGGCTTTAAAAACTGCCCCATCACTATTGCGTCTAAAATCATCAACATCTATAGTTGTGAATAAACTGTCAGTATCAGCAGCAGCCATTAATACCATTGAAAAGAAACCTTTGTAATTAAAATTACTAGAACCGCTATTAGCAAACTTTTTAACACGTATGTGCTTGCCGTCGATTGCAGATACGCAATTTGGTAAATTCCATAATTCTTCGTAACGTTCAGCATGTCGTTTCCAGGTCTCCTGAGTAGGAGTTGGGATAAACAAAGGCTGTAAGCTGTTCCATATGGCAGTTGTTGTCTCTTTCACAATTTTCCCTATTGTGTTGTCTCCTCGGTAAAATTGGAAAGAAAGGTCTTTGAAACTATCGCCTGAAGCAAAATACCTAAAAAAAATAATACATTTTAGCCACCTTGATCACGTTATGAACCAAATTTTCTTTTTCAGTGTCTAACTGTCGCGAACCATGGAGGAATATACGATGATCGTTTTTAAGAGCGCTAAAAAACCACCAAGCGGCTCCGGAACTAACGCAAAGAAAAAATATTACTTGACCGATTATTTAGAATTTATTATTCCTTATACCAAGAGCAAACCTAGTACTAGCAACTTGGAAGCGCTTCTTGAAAGCGATCATAATTCGGAGGAAGGAAATAACAACACTCAAGAGAATACCGAAAATCAAGACCCACCTAGCGAATCGCGAGATGATGAAATAAGTCAGGATGTCAATGATCCTAATTCGCTATCAGCCATAACAACGAACCAGAATGCCAAGGAACCTAATAAAGGAGCTAGCGCAACACATACTAACACAGTAAAATAGCGGAAGGTAATCCAAACTCCTTCGTCAGTTTCAAATCCCGCAGACGATGCTTTTGTGGAGTGGCTCAAAAACAAAACAAAAAAGGACGATTGTGAAAAGGATGAGCCGATTATGTAATTTTTTCGTAGTTTGTTGCCGGATGTGCGAAAAATGACAGACAAGCAAAATCGCAGATTTCGACTAAAAGTTCTTAACAGAGTGGATGGAATACTTGAAGATGCCGATATTAGACCAGGCTCAAATTTTTCGTGGAGTACAGATACTTCAGCGTATTCATATACAGCTGCTTTTCCAACACCCAGCCCAAATATGGCTTCAATAAGTGGATGGCCCGTCGGGGAACAAACAAGGAATGAATTAAGTAATTTTCATTTTAATTAAAGTTAAACTAAATATGATATAATATAAAATAATAAATGTATTGTATAGGTACCTACTACTTACCGTAGAGTTATTAATAAACGTCCTTCCGGGCAAATTGCTTGCCGATAATGAGTAACTCGTTTTTCTATCATAGGTCCTACCATATGCTGTAACAGATTAAAGCTTTCTTGGCTCATTCTATAAATCTTAAAATTTTTTCTGGATTGAGCGTTAATTGCTCTTTTGTAACAGAAGCTGGCTATGCATAATATTATTTACAAATAGATGATGAATCCAGAAATGACGTTGCTTTTGTTTTCGTTTACGTCGTCTTCGCAAATTCTGCCAAGCTACTATGATATCCTCCTCGCTTGAAGACATTTTATTTACTGCAAGTTCAAATCAAATTTTACTGCTTCAATGTGCGCGGTTATGCAACATACAACATTTATTTCATGTCACAAGTTGCATGTTGCGTGTTTGATGCATCCTTGGTGTGTGAGCCGCCTTATTCTCCATCATTATCAAGGACATAAACATGTAACATTTTTCGTCGGCAACCTGGTGTGACAAAAAAAGTATATGGCTTCCTCTCCCGTTGAAGCATTCAAATCGTTCTTTTCAAAGGAAATATTGAAAGAAATTGTTTATTGCACTAATACAGAAGCTTGACGCACTGTAATGTGTGATATCAACGAATTATGTGTCTTTTGGGATTGGTATTGCATGCAGGTATTGAACGCAATAATGGGGATGACAACAATAAGAGAACTTTTTGGTCGGGAATTTTCGAAGCTTTTGCATAGGAAGCAATGTCAATATTCAGGTTTGGGTTAGAAGAAGAAATTAGAAGGTATCCTAGACTTGATAACAAACTTACTAAAGCCGTAAGATTAGAAACCGACAAACTTGGTATGATATCACACATTTGACAAATGTTTGTGAAAAACTGGGCAAAGAACTTGATTCCTGAGTAGAACGTTACCATTGATGAACAACTTGTTCCCCATAGTGAAAGATGCAAATTTATAGAATACATACCAAATAAGCCAGCGAAGTATGGGCTAAAATATTTTGGATGTGCGAATCTTCATCTGGATATGCTATCGAAATAGGAGAAGACGTGCACACAAACTTAGTACTTGATGTTGTGAAGAATTTACTACAAAATATTCATAATACTGGATTACACCGTACTGTAGACAATTTCTGTACCAGTGTGCCATTGAAAAAAATATATTTCTGTCGTCGGAACTTTGCGTCAAAATAAGAAAGATATTCCATAAGAGTTAAAATCATCTAAAGGCAAAGAAATAATTTCGTCAATGTTGCTTCAGAAACAATTTAGCAATGGCCAGTTTTGTTCCAAAGGAAAATAAGTCGGTAATTTTGCTTGGCAAAATGCATCATAAAAAAGTAACCCAACAAGAAGGCAAAAAGAAACCTGAAATAATATTGGAATATAGCAAAACCCAAGAGGGAGTAGGCATTGTAGATCAGAGAACGTTATATGGAAAATCAAGAGAATAAAAATAATAGTGTGCTAGGCGATCCGGCAAGCAACCGGCGGCACGTCGAGTCCGGGTCGGCGGGTGTCAAATGGGAGACCGGGCAGATGAATGTGGGCAACCAGGCAACATCTGCGAAATGGGTGTCTGGAAGAAACTACGTAAGAAACATCGCATACCAACATGGAACGTTCGAGGATTATTAGAACCTGGTAAATTGCATATATTGGAGCGAGAACTTATCAGGGAAAAAGTAGACATATGTGGAGTATCTGAGACACACTGGGAAGGCCAAGGACACTGGAAATCTAACCACTACAAAATCTTGTCAGGAGCAAATAAAAGTCGACAAAAAGGAGTAGCATACTGGCGCAAAAGAATCTAGCAAAATATGTATACGAATATCAGTCAATAAATGATCGCCTAATAAAAATGACTCGATGCACAACCAACAAAGATCCACATACTACAGATATATATGCCAACATGCGATGGAACAGATGAAGAAGTAGAAGAAATATACCAATCAATAAATGAAAACATCTCCAGTTTACCCAAGAAAGAAATAATAGTAATAATGGGCGATTGGAATGCAAAAATTGGCGTAACAAAATCACAACAGTATCTGAAAGGAACAGTGGGCAAGTATGGAATAGGCAAACGAAACGAGAGAGGTGAAAGTCTACTTCAGTTTGTAATTGACAATGAACTTAGCATCATGAACACGATGTTCAAACATCACCCTCGAAGATTATCAACCTGGACTTCACCGGGGGGACTATATAAAAATCATTGCAGCAAACGATGGAAGAATTCAGTCATGAACACAGAGACGAAACCAGCGGCCGATTGCGGGTCAGAGCATAAATTGTTACAAACTGAATTTCGCATTAAATTGCATAACAAAATAAATACAGATAGCAGATCAAAATTTATTCCTAGAAGCCAGAGAAGCATTATCACAAAACAATACACCACAAACTACTGGAAATCCTAATAAAACATGGGAAAACACTTAGAAATGGATTATAGACGCAATAAACACTACAAACCCAAAAGCAAAAATAGATAAATAAAAACATTAGATGACTGACGAGACACTGAACTTGGTAGAAGAACGGAGAAAGCTTAGAACCAACGTATCAAATCCAACAGAGAATAAAGAACAGATAGCTCACGTAAACAGACGAATAAAATCGCTGAGCAGAAGACAAAAATAATCATATTAAGGAAATCTGCAAACAGCTGGAAGATTACGCTGACCGTCAAGAATCTAGAGAACTTTTCGACAAGGTGAGGTACTAAACCAAGGAATTCAAACCACATACGCAGATTATTAAGGATAACCAGGGGAAAACTATCACCAACCCTGAGGGCATAGCGGCGACATGGAAATAATATTGTTAAATGTTGTTCTATGGTGATGACGAAGAAGCAGATGCAGAAAGAATGAGTGAGGAAAAAGAACCACATATCCTGAAATCAAAAATAGAAACTGTAATAAAAAGATTAAAAACTAGATAATTTCAAGGTGATGACGGAATAACGGCGGAAGCACTAAAAGAAATGGGAGAAGTAGGGATCGAATGTAGTATGTAATGAAATTTGGAACACAAGAAAATGGCCAGATGACTGGTGCAAGCTCACTTTCATCCGTATTTACAAAAAAGGGTCACCAACTGACTGTAACAACTACGGTACGATAGCTCTAATTTCCCACTCAAGCAAAGTTCTCCTTACCATCATCAACGAAAGACTAAAATCAATTCTCTTCCCACAGATCCCTCAAGAACAGTGCGACTTGTCTTGGGAAGGGGCACACGAGATCGTATTCTTAACATTAGCCAGATAATTGAGAAATCTAGAGAATTCAATATCGAAACATATTTATGTTTCGTGGACTACTCCAAGGCTTTCGACAATGCGACAAGTGGCAAAAAATGTGGCTCATACTGAAAGAAATGGGTATTCCAGATCATCTAATACACATACTAAAACAACTATATGACAACAACTCAGCAAACGTAAGAGTACACAACACAACAAACTTAAGGCCGGTGTTCGTCAATATATATATATA
>MU186999.1:11690-45072 GCA_016904865.1 Pissodes strobi
GCCTAACTTAAATATGAATGTTTAATTTCTTATGCTTATGCTATGCTTATGTTATGTCAGTCTATAAATCCAGCTTAAACCTCTACACCACGACACCTCTTGCGCATCACGAAGACATATTTTAATACGAGATGGATCGACCAATAGGAGAGGCCGATTTTGATATAGTCGGCTACGCCTGTAAAGATCTTTAAATGCCCCTAATTCTTGCTTCCTCAACAGAAGAACTTAAACAGATTATGAATAGATTAGACACTATTAGCAGAGAGTATGGGCTCAAAATTAATGCACAGAAAACCAAAGTGATGATCATCGACAGATCCAGAAATAAGCAACCAGAGATACGAAAGTCACAGGATATGAAGTGGTGACTCGTTTCAACTACTTAGGCCCTGTAGTCACGAACAGTGGAGGGTGCGAATAATAAATACGTTGACGCCTTACAATGGCCAGATCAGCAACGGATAAGCTTACTAAAATCTGGAAAGATACTGACATAAGTAAGAACACCAAATTACGTCTGGTACGGGCGCTTGTCTTTCCTATCGCCACTTACGCTGCAGAAACTTTGACCATCAAAAAGTCAGACTCCCAACGTGTATTGGTCTTTGAAATGTGGGTCTATCGCAGAATGTTGCGCATACCCTGGACAGCACACCCACAAATAACTCAATATTAACAGAACTCAACATCACCACTAGACTCACCACAATTTATAACCATAACATACTGCGATATTTTGAACATATAACGAGACGGAGAGAAGGTATGGAGAGACTAGTAGTTGAGGGCAAAGTAGAGGGTAAAAGAACTCGAGGAAGATCGCCATTGCGATGGTCAGATCAAATAAAGAATATTACAGGTTACTCTCTATCCGAAGCAGCACAACACGCTCAAGAAACGGAAGAATGGACAACAGCAATAAATCGAATTACATAACGCCACCACATCTTTACGAAGGATAAAGGACAGAGGAGGAGGATTAAATGTTTCTCCCTTCACGAAGTTGGTTAGCCGTTTATTACATCAGGGACAAAACCTTTGAAGAAAAGTTGGACATTTGGCTTTAATTCAAAAATTTCGAACAAGTAAAACGATTTCAAAGCAAGAGCAGCTGCTGCGGTGAATATAGTTTTTTTGTTCCGAAATAGCTCACTTTTGCGAGACTCATTCTGCGATGTTAGCAACGTGGTCATGCCAGGACATATTGCTGTTGACGAAACACCCAGTACTCCGATTGATGAGGATGAAGAAACGATCTATCCTACCATAATGGTGTAGGGCCCGCTGGCACTGTACTGGCTTTCTTGGTAAACATGGCTGCTTGGGTTTTTGCTGTATTGAACTGGACCAAGTTCGTGTCGCCCCAAGTTCGAACTTTCTCCAGATCTTGATTAACTGTTGCAATCTGCTCCTGTCTGCAGTGATAAGTCTCGCTTGCTAGTAAAGGTTTTTCTGATCTAAATTGAGAGACAGCAAGTAATTAATATAGATGACGAATAGAGTTTGACAATGCATGCGCCCTGAGGCACGCCTGCATAAATGGTAAATGTGTCTGAGATGTGTCCATCAACTGCAACATGCAGAGATCGGTTCTTCAGGAAACTGGCAAGCCAGCTGCTGAACAACGCTGGCAGTCCGAAGGACGGCAGTTTGTTGAGCAATCCGTCCCAAACCCAAACTCTGTCGAATGCCTTCTATATATCCAACGCAACCGCTTTCTCCGTAGTTCTCAATTGCCCTACTCTAAACATGAGTGATATATCCCAATATACCTCCTGCCGATCTCTCTTTGTGAAAGCTGTATTGGTTATCGCTAATTGTTCTGTTGGTCTCGAGTAGGTTGATTGACTTTGGAGATTATTGGAAGCAAGGCAATTGATTGAGCGATAGTTTGTAAGCGTGGTTTTCTTGCATTTTTGGAACAAGTTGCACTCGAGTAACTTTCCAAGAAGATGGATAAAACCCGTTTTCGGAAAGGCAGAGAAAAAGCCTGGAAAAATGGGTGTTAGTTAATTGGCGCAGTTCTTTAACATGGTGGTAGGTCTTCCGACCTGTCCTGATGCCTTTCGCGTATTTAGCTCTTTGATGATTTTGCGAATGTCATGGTTATGAATCTTAACTTCTACCATGGTAGTGTGGACGTTGGCTATGAGGGGGAGAGTCTTGCCTTGGAGGACGTTTTAGGTAGAGTGCGATGAGGATCTCTCAAGGATTGAAGTTATTACTTACTGTCTTTGCTAGCGACCAGAACTTCCTGAAGCCACTGGGGCATTACAAAAGTTTATTCCTGATTCCTTAATTGTGTTTGTCCGTAGTTTCGTCGACCACACGTTTGCATTCGTTTCTCGTTTCGGCAAAATAGTTGCGACTTTCAGCGGTCTAATTTTGCTGACAGTACTTGTAGGCTTGCTGTTTCCTGCCTACAGCTCTTTCGCATGTTCTGTCGAACTAAGGTTTTCCCTTTGACGGTTATAGGCAATACTGAAGAAATAGTTATATTGGACTATTGGATATACCACTGTATTCTTCGTCTAGAGTTCTAGAACAATTGAATATGCGAAACAGACTTATAAACAACCTTCCAAGAACGTATATTTTGCTTTTGTTGCGCGCAGTTTGGTCAATCAGCGCTTTTATCGGCGCGTTTTTGTCGTGGGCGTTATTGTGGGGTCACCGATTTTTTAGGTTTATAACCTCTCGACTTTCTTTTCAATAATGCGATGCGTTTAAAATATGATGTATCGATTATATACTTCATCCATGAGGATGAACCTATTTTGGAGGTGTGAAAAATAAGCAAGATGTATTCTCTCATTTATGTCTTCAACAATTCTAGTATTCTTCCATTATTTAGTATATTAAATTATTATTCAGATGACCTTCTGGATGATATTTATGGTAAAATACCAAGAACCACTTTCCTCGATGTTTGGTAATTTTTCGCGAATACATACGTAAGTTCTCCAACTTTCTTCCAACAATATTTATTTAAACTATGTACGTAACGAAAATCCGAGTTCTAGAGCAAGAAGCAACTATGACTTTAACACTCTCAAGCTAAGAACTGAGAGCAAAATTACAGATTTACTTTTAAAGCATACAGGTGTATAAGAATTTTTATTGGACATGTTAGATGATAAATTATCACTTGAAAAAATTAGTTCACTCGCCTTTCGAGGTTTTCCATGTGTAATAAATAATTATAAATCGGGCACATCATTATCCTTTTAACTGGCCGACACTGAAAGTCTAGGTTAGGCTATTATATTCCCGAAATCGCAGGGCTAAGATCCGTTTTAACAGCGATTTCAAGATATAATCTGTGTCGTAAAAAAAGGTATAAAAGTAGGATCAGCATTAAGTTTGAACTATTCATGATGGGGTCGCCGATATGTCGTAAATAGATCTTCATTCAAATACTTTTCTTTACAACATATTTAAAATATGGGAATAGTTTTCAATAGTATAGAACTCGAAATTAGAATTTGAGCAATGGAAAATGAGCTTTAAATTTTTCCAATAATTATCACGAAGTTCAATCCAGTTTTCAGATTATGAATGCCTAGGCGATACCTGAATGAATATACTTAAACAAGAATATTTGTGAATATTATAGCTTCATCACAAAATTCAAATTTCTAAACATTTTTCCAAATTTGCCTTAACTATACTTTTCCACTTGTTGTATTACTTGATTTTACTTTCTAGACACACGTTTGGAGATGTTTTCGAAATTTTTCAGAAATCACTGAAATGACGAAGAATACGACGATTTTCTCGAAAGTTTTCTCGGGTCATGAATTAAGTCGTCCAACAAATTTAAATTTAAATCAGTTCATTAAACCTGAATAATCTGGACTTACCAATATGTTGCTGTTTTTAGCTAGGACAGACTGAAGTTTTGCAAAATGAAAGTTACTTTAATCTTCATATATCCAAACAAATAACGAACTTTCTTGAGAAGCTATATTTGATCCACCTTCGAGACTACTTGTATTTGCTTTTACGCAGAGTTGAACTGAAATGGAAAATTTTGTCAAACCACTCAGACTTGCCATATGGGAATTTTCCAGAGCTGTCCTGTATATCTGGTCCTATTAAAAACAAATAAAAATTCCAAACAAATCCAAAAACAGAAGTCCAAGAATCTAAACTGCATGAATCGAAGGCAAGTTTAGGTGCATAGTCATTAAGGTTCACTTAGCAACTAGCAATATATTAAACCGAGCCGACCCCCAGTCTATGTATTACCGTATGAAAGTCGGCAGTCAGACACGTGAACGTACAACCTTTGCAAACCTACTCTGGACCCATCCATTTACGTTGTGTATTTAGTAGCTCCCAAGTCCTTTTAAAGTTTGGAGCCACAAAATTCAAAAATTGCGCGGAGTACTTTTTTTAAGTCTAATCCGTACGGGGACATTTTTTGGGTCTCGTTCCGAAAAAAAAAATTTCGACCTCGTCCGGCTCCTACCGCGGAACCTATCGGAGGTAGGTTCCCGCCAAGATCAGATTCGAACTCGGCATCGTCGAAAACCCGCCTAACCCAAATTTCTTCTCTCTGTCTCCACGGGATCATCTCACCCCCTAAATAGGGGCCCCTAGGTTTCCAAAACTCTTTTTCCTTTAAACGGTACCCTTCCGGCCTACCACACCCACTTTCGTCGATTTCCACCGATTAAATCGATTTTTTTTATCACGGAGCATCCCCCTAGGGGCCACAGTTTTTCATGTCCAAATTCGTTTTCCCCGACCCCGAGAACCTCCGAGTCTCCATTTTCGCCTCAATCTGAGGTGTCGTGTGTTCGGTCTAGTACCAGCTCACCTTCCCTATTGACGGGAAGCAAACAAGTTCTTGCAGAACGAAGTTACATATTAAAACATAAGCTATGTTCATTTTGTATTCAATATAAAATGTTTACTTTACGCAAAAATAAATATAACTTCTTTAAAATTTTATGCTTTTTTCATGCTTTTTTTGTTATTTACCCTGCTTTCTTCTGTAAAATCGTTATGCTTTTTAAGCGCTTTATTTGCATTTTTTATGCTTATAAATCCGAACTTTAATTATTATTACTGTATATCGTCCCCCAAATGGGAATTTTAATGTGTTCTTACATATAATGAATAATGTCTTGTCCTCTACTATTAATTCTAAAAAATATATTATCATAAATGTTGACTTCAACATATATTTTGATCAAGAATATGACCTAAAAAATAACTTCTTAGATTTAATGAATAGTTGAGATTTCAAATAAAAAATCTTTACAAATACTAGGTAAAATCAATGACTTGATACTGTGTTTATAAATTTTGATGTTCTCAACAATTTTAATTTTAATGTTTTTAACCCCGTATTGTTAGATCATTTAGCCATAGAGGCGAGTCTGGAACTGACTTACTTGATGAGAAAATAGGATACACCTGATCATATAGTATGTCGCCCATTCACACAGACTGGTGTTTTCAAAATGTACAATCTCCTAGAAGTTGAAAAGTGGGATATTTTAAACACCCATGATAATATTAACAGTAAATGTAAGTCTTTTGTAGATAAATTAATCGAATATCGCAATGTTGCGTTCCCAGAGGTCAATAGAGCCATACAACCTCAATGCTCACACGGGGGAAATTGGTTTGGGGCTGAACTACAAGCCATGAAGCAGAAGCTCCGTATTCTGGACGATATGTGCGGGGAGTCCGACTGTCAGATACTGAGGGGGGGCGAGGTGCCTTCAGGCAAGGGTATAGGCTGGCGGTAGGTGAGGCAAAAACAAGCTAACTCAGACTTCATCAGAAACTCAGATAATGTTCCCAAGGCAGCTTGGGAAGTAATAAACAGCTATAGGAAAAAATCTGTTACCAAGGTATGCTCTGATATTCATCCAGATGACCTCAACAACTACTTCACTGACGTCGCTGATACGCTATTACCGGCCTTGCCATTTGCTGACCTGCCCTTTGATGTCTACCTTGAGCGCTACAGCACCAAAGGAAAACAGCTCGGCTTCTCTTTTCAGGAAGTATCTTTTAACGACATCAGTGATGCTATAGATAGTATTAAAAGCAAACACAGTGAAGACATATATGACTTTAATATGGTTCTCTTAAAGTCTCTTTAAAACACCGTCATTAGTCCACTAACTAAATTGATAAATGAGTGCATTAGAAACTCGTTCTATCCAAATTCTTTTAATTAAGTAAAACAATCCCCATTTTGAAAGCTGGAGACCAACAATCTTTTAACAACTATAGACCAATATCTCTAATTCCCGTTTTCTCAAAGGTGTTTGAGGTCATACTGAAGAATCAGCTCTATGACTATTTTGAGCCCAGTCAGTTGCTTGTTGAGGAACAGTTTGGTTTTAGAAGGGAAAAGTCGACAGTTGGCGCAATTAGCCGTCTGTGCGACTACATAGTCACAGGCTTTGAAGAGGGAAATTTAGTTGGATCAACCTCCTGCGACTTCTCCAAGGCCTTTGATTGTGTGTCGCATGACATTCTGATCCAAAAATTGAAATTCTATGGGTTATTTCAATCTAGCGCTCAGCTGATCCAGAGTTATCTTACTGACAGAACACAAGTGACCTATTTTCAAGGAGGACATTCCGAGGAGAGAATAATGGAATATGGCGTCCCGCAGGGTTCCATACTAAGACCCCTGCTTTTTTTAATCTATGTGAATGACATAATAACCTTCATTGCACAGGGTCATATGACTGTCTATGCCGATGATACCAGTTAGTTTTCTTTTTGGGTCAAAGCACCTTAATGCCTTGGTGGATCAAATTAGTGAGTGTAGCGAGTGTGTGGGTTATTGGTTTAGAGCGAACCGTCTGAATCTAAACTTGACAAAAACTGAGCAAATTTCATTGAGAAGAAATCCTCAAGTTACTAACATGGACAAAAAGGTTAATTTTCTTGAAGTCACTATGGATCCTAAACTAACTTTCGAACAACATGTTAACAATGTTTGCAATAAAACTACTTCAGGAATCTTTGCCCTTAGAATTTTGTCAAAAGTGGTAAGAATTGTGGTTTGCCTTGGTGCCTATCATGCATTGATCTATTCATCTTGTGCCTACAGCTTGCTGGTTTGAGGACACTCCGCTCACCTAAAACGGGTGTTAAGCCTGCAGCGCAAGGCAGTCCGGGTCCTTGCACGAGTCCAATATAGGGAAGACGTAAGACCATATTTTAAAGAACTAAAAATTCTAACTCTGCTGTCCCACTACATCTACGACTGCTTGCTGTATATTCACAAAAATGCAAGTAAATACCAAGCCATAGAACATCAATATCATACAAGGCAAAATGGTGATATTCGAGTGGATTTTCTCAGACTAGAAGCTCTTGGAATGCAACATTGCATTATGCTCCAACCTTCTTTAATAGGCTCTCCTCGGCTGTACGGAACTACCTTTTAAAAAACTCAAAACCACCATAAAGTCATTTTTAATTAACATGTCTTTTTACAGCATAGAGGAGTTTTTGGATTGCGATGTACTCCAACAGCTCGTATAACAGTGTGGATTGCTTATATATGTCAATGTATGCCAGTTTGTGTATTCTGTGGCAAATGTATTTTGTCAAGTGTTTCGATTATATGTATAAATGTATAGATGTTGGTAAAAGTTATTTTATCTTTGTCTAAGTTTTCTTTGTGACGATGTTAAAAAGAGCACTGTTCTTTTAAGGTAAATAAATTCTATTCTAATCCAGCACCGTACACCCTGAGGTTCGAACGCTGTAGGTTAACAGGCCTTTTTTGAGAAAATGCCAATTATCATTATCAAGAAATTATTTAGTGGTCGGGCAGAGTATCGTTCGTACCTTTAAAAGAATAATTTTTTAGAATCTAATTCTTTGCTGCTGGCTGCTATTTATATAGAACCTTCCCCTGTAACCAGCCAACGTCACACATCTCCCCTTGTCTTTTATTTGACTTACGGTTTCTTCACCCTTATTGCGTGGCAATATAGAAACCTAATTGCCTTATCAAACCTCAAGAATTGTAAGTGGCTCTAGCGAGCGCAATGTAAACCCACGACTTTGCTTGTTTTAAGCCCTGTTAAAATTTACCATTGGAATATTTTGTAGGCTTATAAAAATTTATTTTACTGAAATTTATTTGTTTTCCTGTTTTTTTTTTTTTTTTTCTTTTTTTTTGTATGGAAACATTTGGCCTTGGTCTGACACTTTTCAATATCAATAAATCTAGAATATTCGGGTGTGTACCTAACCATCCTGAAGACCATTCTGTGTGCATTGTATTCATGAAAACTTTAATGAATTGGTTGAAATTTGAGACATGAGATAATCGTCGTATTCTCAATCATATCAATGATAAATGAAAAAGTAAAAAAAAATAAATGAGAAATCTCGAAATCGTATTTAGGCATGTATCCAGATCACAAAATTGAATAATAAAACAAGCTACTGCCAATTTGGAAAAACTTTGATATTTTTGAATTCTGTGATTTAATTGTGAAAGGCTTTGTATAACCGAGAGATATTCTTATTGGGATATGCTAATTCGTCGACAATAATTGCAAATACCTGAGTTTGAAATTAAAGCACATATTTCACGGTTTCGGTGCGATTGAGCAGCAGCTTAGTATGCATTTCTCAGCAGCGTTAAAGAACGCAATTACAATTATTCAAATTAGACGTACATTTACAGGTCATTTACAGTTTCGCTGAAAGCAAAAATAAGATGAGTCTGCTTCTGGACCACACGGCAGTGGCGGCTATTCAGCGGAAGTAGGGGAAGTGCCACTTCCTCAAGAAAATGTAATTTAAAAAAATACAATTAATTCATTCATCAGTAAAATAATATATTTTAAGATTCAATGATAAAATTTTCTTAGTTTAGGAATAATCTGTTTCCCGTTACCCCCCTAATAACTAATAATTCAATTATTTTCAAATATTAAAATCAATGCTTCATGAAACAAGAACAAGAATCTCGCCACCTGCACATTGCCCGTTAACTCCACTATCGAATAGAACAGAGGTGAACCCACATGAAAATGTCTATTTCTTTTCGCGTACGCGCCTATAGCAGTGACAATCTCATTATCATTTGTGTAGACCTTTAAGGAAGAGGCATCGCTCGAGAGCCGTCGGTCGAGTCATCAAAAGTATAAGCGCAACTAGTTGGTTACCATGACAACGATGACGTCGTAATGGTCGTACATTTCTTTGGTTTGCAATGATTGGAAGAGCTGGCGTGTAGCACTTCCATTCTCAAATCAACGCGTCCAAGGCGAAAGCACGTTGTTTCGTTTATTGCGAGTTTATTAGGGGACATTCCGCCGTGAATTCTTGAAATTATTTTTTATTTACATTCCACGGTTGATTCATTATAGTATTATGCAAGAGATATTTTCTATATCTATATTCTAGTTTTAGTGTGTTTTTCGTAGACATGTGATTTGTATTAGCAACAAATCATTTTGTTTACCTAATACAATATGAATATATTTTATTTTTTGATGCTTTACCTAAAAAATACCGGTAATAATTATTAAATAATTTTGGCAGTTTGGGCGTGGACTCCAAAAATTTTTCGCCTGCGGCGCTGTTTCTTCTGCCGATGACGGTAGCTCTTCCCCACTTTTCAAAGCCGCGAGCCGCCACTGCCACACGGCAGAAGTGAAACTTGTCCACACAAAACATAATAAATATCTACTTTCGCTCTCCTTGCCGTATTACACATTTTTTAACGTTCGCGTTCGCGTCCACATAACACGTTCACCGCCTAAAGAAAGTTCACTTGAATAACATAATCAAACTAATCTAAGACTGCTCCGACATCATAAGTATTGGATATTATTTAGTCGAGCATCGTGTTGAGTTTAGTCGCCGTTAAAATAAAATATAAAATGTAAAATTATGACATATTTTCCCTCTTATGGTACTCTGCTTCTTCTCAAGCCTCCCGACACAGCGCGACAATCTATTTATAACTTCATTAAATGCGCCATGTTCAGAATAACTAGTTATTCATCTTGAAAAACTCTCCACGGTCCGACATTATGGAGCAAGGATAATTTATTGCGTCCAATTCACCTTTTTCCTTTGACTTTATCTTGGCTAATGTGTCGCAGTAGTTTATATTTTGAACTCGAGGCAATATGATTGAAATATTTATGTTTCCTCCTTTTTATGTTGTTAATCATTTCTCCATTTTTCTGAATCAGCTTTATACTAATGGTTGACGTCCGGTCATAACACCAGAACGCAAAAGCGTTTTTGATATTATTACTATTCAGTGTTTTCAGCAGGACTCTAAAAAAATCAATGTAAGCATCACGTCTTAAGTAGCGATTGATCTCCTGAGAGTCTTCAATAATATAAATTATCACAGTATTGTTTAAAAAAAACTTGCAGTAATGTATTATATAGGGAGGAGCCTTGACTAAAATTTTAGATATACTCAACAAATTAGACATAAATGCAGGAAGTAACTGAAATTAACTTTTGAAGAAAAGCGGCATGTATATCGAGAATAGAAATGATAGCAAAAAATAAGATAAATTAGGGGCATAAGACACAATAATATATAACATCAAATACAAGCAACTTTTTGGTTCGAATATGTGCAAAGAATACCAGATATAGGAAGATCTAAAGTGTCAGACCAGGGTCAAATATTTCCTTCCAACAAAAAAGAGAAAAAGCAGCAAAACAAATAAATTCAATAAAATAAATTGTAATAAGAATATAAAATATCCCAATGGTAAATTTTAACGGGGCTAAAAACAAGTAAAGTCGTGGGTTTACATTGCGCTCGCTAGAACCACTTAAAATTCTTGAGGTTTGATAAGGGAATTAGATTCCTATATTGCCACGCAGTAAGGGCACGGTATAAATAAATATATTATTTGTACTATGGTAAGGGTGAAGATACCGTAAGTCAAGTAAAAGGCAAGGGGAGATGTGTGAGATATAGTTTCATATAAAAAGCAGCAAACAGCAAAAAATAATATTCTAAAAATTATTCATTTAAAGGTACGAACGACACTCTGCCCGACTACTAAATAATTTCTTGAAATTGAAAATTCTAAATTTTAAGTAATTAAAGGGGAATGTTAATTATTTTTGGTATTTTCTCAAAAATAGGGCGTAAGAATCTACAGCGTCCGAACCTGATGGTGTACGGTGCTGGAAAATAAGTCTGTGGGAGGAAATAATTAATAAGGGAATTTAAATTTAATTGAAAATAAATATCAATTTAACATATTTGATATTGATATTGAAGTTTCCGATAGGGTATTGCAATTTTTATAGCGTCCGAACCTCTGATGGTGTACGGTGCTTGATTTGCAAGACCTTAGCGGAAATTAAATAAGTTATTGTTGTTGTATTTTGTCATGGTATTTTGGAGAGTTAAAACGTCGAACCTAATATAATGGTGTACGATGTTGACAATCTAAGGTTCTATGGAGAAATGCACTAACAATTTCAGAATTCTGACATGTTTGATAATGAGGTATAAAGGAAGATCCTAACGCCGAACGATACGAACGATATACGATATGGGAAATGACCGATATTGCCATTGACAAATTGAGAAATCTGGAAGGGTCACGGGGGCTCGTTTTTATTGATATTGGAATTTTCCTGTTTCAAGATATTTGTGCTCTTCTAAAAATTATTCTTTTAAAGGTTCGCCTGTGGAACTCAACAAATAGATAGACAATATGCATATTATATTTTTTTTAAATGATATTTATTTGACAAAAAAAGTGGTTTACAAATATTAAAATGACCAGTCAACGAATATTTTTAACTTTGAAACTTAGGAAGATGAAGGAAATTAACAATGCCAAATAAGGCGGTATTTTCCTAAAATCTTAACATAGGTTTATAATCAAAAAATTTAAATAATATTTTTAAATTAAAAAGATACTTATATAAACATCCATTTTTCTATAAGTCATTAATTGCTAACATCTACATGTCATCAGCAGTGTTGATGATGAGTTCTTCAACTTGCTGTGATATTTTGTCGAATTTCCTCATTCTATTTTCACCTTTGTCCTTTACATGTTTAACGCACTTTCCCCACTTCTCCGTGTTATTCTTTGTATGGCATCATTGAAAAGTGCTTTGAGGTCTCCAAATTTAAAGGTAGTATTCCGCTGTCCTACAATTAATTTTTGGCGTCGGCCCATATTAGCTCAATTGGATTGAGCTCACAGTGATATGGGGGTAGCATGAGTATAATGTTGTTTTGACTTGCGGCCATTTCATCATAGTTAGCCTTGTGTTGGCCAAAAGTTACACTTTGAGCATTGAATCTTCAAAATAGATATTCTTCGATCGTAGCCAATCTTGAATATCTCTCTTTTTTGAAGAAGTTGTGGAAATCATCTCTAGTCTGCGAGAATTATACGGCGCCTTATCAAGGACGACAATTGCGGCGTTCTGTTCTAAGCGGCGTAAAATGTTGCAAAACCAATTTTCAGATGATCCTTCGTTCAACTCCTCGTGATAATCGCCCGTTTTTTGGGTTCGAAACACCACAGGCCACCATCAACAAATACATTTTCATTGCCAATATGACAAACGATGAGTACTGAATGAGCCCCTGGTAAATTCACTAGAGGCTAGATCGCGCCGGTCGAAATCGACAGCGAAATACTGCGCGCGACGCGACATAAGCGAATTCATTCCAACCGGTCTAGTGGTGTAGTGGTCAGAGCCTCTGCTTGTCATACTGCTCGGGTTCAATTCCGGTCCGTGGCAATGCATGTTTTTTAAGGATATGTTTGTTTCTTTTTTTAAATTTGGGTTTGTTTGGGTTAGTCTTGTTTGGTTGCGCCCCGGAGCGAGCGAAGCGAGCAGTGGGTCATGCGTGAAGTGAAATATTATAATACTTCTGACAGAATCGCGGTCGGGAACGATTTTGACAGGCGCTACCCAGCCGCTAGTGTAAATTGCACGATGACACGATTCACGCCTCCCGCGTTAGCCAATAAGAATCGTTCTATCCACCTGCTGGTCGGTGAATACCTGGCGGTCACACACCGTTGTTTGTTTTGATTTACTCTATTGTGGATGTGGATGGACTTTAGTTTACGTCGATGATTAACTAACAAATCCATGGATGTCCGACAGGAGTGGTTAGGAACTGTGTGTCCGCTCCTGAACCGTTGTCTTTCGGCTTGCCTTAATGTTTAATATATAATTTTAAAACTTTCGTTATCATCATAACCGTTGTTTCCTTAAGCTCTGGACTAATACAATATTATGAGGAGAGAACAATGCAATAGTTATCATGTACAACATACCACACCCACAAAAAAAAAGAAACATTCAGTAATTAAATATTCGCCAATAATATGTTAGCATGGAGACGTTATGTTATACCTAAAATATAACTGGCGTATTGTATGTGATAAGTGACAGGTATCACATCCAATTACTCTGGACTAATATATTAATAGGTGAACTGATGCGGAAATTAAAATGGTATGCATGAAGTACGACGGTCCTGGATTTTTTCCACAAGTTATAAAGGTGGCATAATTAAGTATATTTAATAAAAGGACCTTTGGTATGGTCTTTTGTGTATACCCTTCTATTTTACACGAAAATTCCTATCACCTTCGAGAATCTCAGAATATTTCGAGGGTTGAGGTTTTGTAGATCCCCTGGTGCCACAAGGGCATTTTCGAGATGCCTCAACCTTTGGCGAGTCAGTGCCTGACATTCGCAGAGTAAGCGCATTGAAGTTTCAACCATAGTTTGGCAGAATCTGCATTGTTCGTCAGTGGTTTTCCCTATTTTCTTGAGGTGAGGTACAATGTACTTATGCAGTATCAAAACTCGAATGGGGCCTAAGGCCTAATATTAAATAGGTTAAACTCTAAACATTTTTCGATATTGCATGTGTGTCAGAAAGGAACCATATTAGATTAGGTACCTTAGGTACCTCGAGAAGTACCTATACTTAACAAATATTATATTTTATTTGTACACATAAATAAGAGTAATTTATTTTCGTTTTTCTTGATGTGGTTTCTGTTATATTCTTTATAATCTAAATAAAATTATAACTATTATTTATTTGTATATGTTGTATCCTACAACTGAACTAGGTAGGTACCCTTTATTAATTCAGGGCCGAGCCGTGCCGAGGGTGCAAGGGGTGCATGGCACCCGGGCGGCACTAACTCAGGGCGGGAAAACCTCTAAAAAAAATAACAACGATAAAAACGCCGCGATGCAAAAAACTTTTATGTTGCCAAACGCGTTTCATTGATATCCGCGTATAAAAACAATGCCAGAATTGTGCGTTCGGGCGGCATAAAAAAGATGTACATAAATACATAAAGAGTAAGCTCCACCAAAATAACACAAATAAATTATTTGGAGAATGCAAGTTTCTTAGAAATTTAATTTCTGCCGAATTTCAGTAACTTTGTCGGTTTGTCGGTTCCTAAAATAATATATTTGATGTTGCGATGCCGCCCTTTTTGATAAAACAGCAATTTTGTATTTTTCTAATATCGTGAAAAATAAATAGGACGTAAAATTGGCTATGCCACTTCGTTTGCGTCTTTTAATGCGATTAAATTAGAAACTAAAAATTATAGATTGCGAACAAGCTACCTCAGTTGCCTGAGATAGCTCGTTTGCCTGTTGCCTATTAGTATTTATTTTATTTATTTCTATTTAGTGTTGTGATGGTGAATGGTAAGGGTAAGTTTTAATAGTACATGGTATTCTGCATCTCACCTCCTGTGTTCTGTATCTCAGTTACTAATTAAGTAATTTTTATTTAAACAGATAGAGAGTGCAATGGGAAAAATATTAAAATCCTAACTTAATTACTAACAGAAGACGGGAGGTGAAATGCCGGCCCGGACCTGTATAATTATTGTAATAAGTTCAATCCTAATGAAATTTTTTATCAAAAAAAAAAAATGGTTTAAATTTTTGTCAAAATTTTTAAATATAGTTTTTTGTTTTACATGGCTGATGGCCGAAAGAGATTTTTTGGTTCACAATACCGAAGGAAGAATCGAGGCTTTCGAATTTAGCAATAATAAGTATCAATGAAGATATTTGTTCTAATTTAGATGTAACCGATTTAATTAGAGAATTTGCAGTTAAAAAGGCAAGAAAAGTAAATTTTAACGTGTAAACCCGTTTAGCTGGATTAAATATATAAATTTTATTTTAATTACGTTTTCATTTTTATGTATGTCCATAAATCATTATTTACAATTTAACTTTAAAAAATGTTTTTTTATTAATTTTCCCAATTTGAAATGAGATAGGCAGGACAAGTCATGTCACAAAACCTGCATTGAAATTATTCCAATAAGGTCTAGACAAATTTTGTGAAAATGCTATAGATAGGCGATTATTATTGTTTTGTACACATTCCAAAAACTGATGAAATTTTCCTGCAACACTCTTCCATTCTCCACATCTCAGATGCGGCTGGAAATTTAAGGCTTATGCCTACATTTTTGGAGGCTCAAAATGAACATTATTGGGCGTGGCACGTGAAAAAATTTCCAGCCTCCGGCTGTACTGATGATAGCCAGTATAGGGGCCCAAAAGCTGAAGAGTCCCGGGGCCCATTTCGGCTCTCGGCGGCCCTGCTGATACCCACATTAAGGTGAGTCTGTTTCTGTTTGCCAGTTGATCTGCAGCCCTCTGACAATCTCACACTAGCCGGGAGTTGATTCTGTTAGATGCTAGCGCTTTTAAGGCTGGTTGGGTATCTGATAGGATATAGATCTTTGCACCTCTTAGGCCTTTTTTAGCACATTCAGAGATGGCTGTATTGATAGCATTTAGTTCTGCTTGAAAGATTGTGGGAGTGTTTCCTAAAGGTGCAGAGATTCGACACCTAGGTCCATAAACTCCGGATCCCACTCCTACTTTCATCTTTGATCCATCTGTGTACCAGACAAGTGATCTCCTCTCTAGTTATTTTAGTCTTTACCCTGTAGCATTGCGGTCTTGAATTACCACTTCAAAGGAGCAATCAAAATGGAGTTTTGTTCCCATTGTATCGGTTGGTTTGGTCATCGCCTCTATCTGGATGTCCTCCAGAATTTTAAGGAGACCAGTCAGGTTTGTTGACTTTAGTTTTTGTGTCTGAGTGACTCTATACGCACTGGTCCAGGCCTCCTTTTCTATGCATATGTGCAGCGGAGGGAGGTCAAATAGGGTTAACAGAACTGCTGTGGGGCACGTTTTCATAGCCCCTGTTATATCCAGACAGGCGATCCATTGTACTCTTGTTAGTTTTCGCTGTGTTGCTATTTCCTTTGATCTTACCCACCACACCAAGCAGGCGTAGGTTATAATAGGCTTAACAACAGTGTTATAAGACCACCAGATGATGGAGGGTTTTAGCCCCCATGTTTTACCAAAGAGTCGTCGATAGGCCCAAAGCGCTGCTGTTTCTTTTTTGATGGTTCCAAGTTATTATTATTGTATACATTAAGTTTTGTTTTGTTTTGTATTTGCTCTACTATGGTTAGTTTATTTATTTTAATTCGCTTTGTCCATAAAGTTTATTTGAATTTTTCTGTGGCAATAAAGCATACTTGACTTTGACTTTAACTTTGACTTAGTTTTTGGTCAAGAACGATGCCAAGATACTTAACCTCTTTTGAAAGCTCTACCGTTGTCACTCCCAAATTTAAGGTTCAGCTTCCTTCTTTTTCTGAATGGGATCACTACGGTTTTGCTTGGGTTGACATTTAGTCTTTCCTGTGTACACCATGTGCTGACAAAGTTGAGTCCACTTTACATACGTTCTGAGAGTACGTTGTCATGCTTGCCTCTTAATAGGTTTGTTCTAGCAGCGATTTCAAACCAAAGCCAAGCCATCCGGAGTTTGCGCATTGCAATATAAGCGACACTTAAATCGCTATGCGCAAACACCGGATGGCTTGGCTTTGGTTTGGAATCGCTGCTAGAACAAACATATTATTATAACTAGGTCATCTGCGTAACCTTGGACTTCAAAGCCTGCTTCAGTCAGTCTTACCAGTAGATCATCAACCACCAGAGACCAAAGCATGGGCGATAGGACTCCTCCTTGAGGGCATCCCTTTACTTTCACTGTGACGGCTCTTTCTCCAATGGTCGCGGTGACTTTACGGCTGGTTAGCATGGATTTTATCCATTTTGTAGTGGTTGGTTCCACTTCTCTGCGGGTTGTGGCACGCTGAATGGATTCATGTGAGGTGTTGTCAAATGCATCCTCTATGTCTAGAAAGCACACAGACGAGATTTTGAAGAGCCTGTGTAGTAGAATTCGATGTTTCTAAGGACCTAACTTACCAAAGTTCATATTGGACCTTAAGGGAATTAAGGTGTGTTATTTCTTCACTTGTTACATTGTTAAGGTTGTTTTAAGTTAACATGTGATTACTTATTACGTTTATTTAATAAATATATTAAATATTCTTGGTGTATTAATAATTGCTAAGGTCAGAAAAAGGATGGGGAAACGCGAGTTGCCAACAAAGTGAAAAATAACACAAATAATTTTTTGCAGCTCCAAACTCTAAAAGAACTTGGGAGCTACTAAATACACAACGTAAATGGGTGGGTGCAAAGTAGGTTTGTAAAGGTTGTATGATCACGTATCTAACTGCCAACTTTCAGAAGATAATAAATAGACTGGGGGGTCGGTATGTTTCAGAAGCACAAAAGCATCCATCTAGTATAAACCAAAAAGAAGGAGAAACGCGGAAGACCCAGAAGGAGTTAGAAAAGTGAAATATATGAGGTAGGGTTTGAAGGAAGAGGCCTGGCATGGCACAATAGAAAGGCACAACTTAGAGTAAACTGACTCAAGATCCTAGAGGCTAGTCCTGTCGCCTTGGATCAATCTTTTGGCTTAATTCAGTATTTAAAGCCTGAGTTGTTTGCAGAGCTCAGTGGACTTGTAACTTGTTATCTTCTTGTTCTGGCAGCTTCCTAAAAATCAGCTGGGGTTTCTACCGATTTTTTCCCTAGATGCACTTGTTCTCACTTGAGAACAATATGACTCTTCTTTCTGGTGACATTTACTAACTGATAACTGATGTTAATTCCGTCACATATTTACATGCCCTCCAAGCTAGACTCACGTCTGCGTACACCAAAGTTTCGAACTTCGTACCTGCGCATACATGACCGAAATCAGAAGTATTAAAATAATTCACTTCACGCATGGCCCTCCGCTCGCTCCGGGGGCGCAACCAAACAAAACTAACCCAAACTAATCCAAATTAAAAAAAAAAAGAAACAAAGATAACCTTATTTTTTTAAAATATGCCTTGCCACCGACGCGTATCACAAGCACATGGCCTGACCATTACACTACCAGAAAGCAATTTACTCGACCGAATTGGGAACACAAAGCCTAGAAATTTGGTGTAACTAGACGCGAATTCCAAGCTGGTCACTCCTACAAAAACCGTGTATAGCCAATCAGAACGCAGAGTTTCGACCGATATTTTGCAGGCAATGTCGGGAAAACGTTGAACCGTTAAACTGCTTTGCATATTTGTCAAGTGGTCCGACTGTGCCTAAATATTGACAAGTCTGAAAGACGTTCTTACAACAACACTTACAATATCACTCCATTACATCCCTGTAGCCTGGAGCTCTAAGGCACGTACCTAACAGATAATTCGCTGTTGATTTTACCGTAATTATATGTTTAATTTTATTGTCACATTCAGAGCCCAAGGGAACAAGCAACTCCAATAAAACTAATGAAGTTTATCTGATGTATATTTGCCTATATATGTCTACCAATTTATTGGGCTTAGTTTTAACTATATCAATTATTATTGCAGTTATTTATATAGATGGCTTAACTGCTTGCAGGCTTTGCTATTGGATAATTATATCAAAACTAAATAACTAAATATAAGAAGACCAGAGCTTGCCTGCGACTCTATCAACGGCAGTTTTAGAAATATTTTTGAAGTTAAAACTCGCGTTCAGCACTCTTTTTCCTCGATAGTGAACCAAACTGAGTCGTCATGCGTCAGGCTCGCCACTATTCGTCAGGTCCGACTATGTAACGCTCATTCGGGTAAAGTCAGCTCGAATAATAGACTTCAGTCAAGTCAAGTAAGAGGCAGCTGACGGTTAAATGTTTTTGGCGGTCCGATATTTTCCATTTCCGACTTATTACGTCATATGTGTGATATTTCTAAATTAATTTTGCTATGATATGATATCGAAAAAAATTAATTAACATTGATGAAATTTTCTGGACACACAGTTTTGTACGGTATTTCGAACTCAATTGCAATTGGCGAGAATCGAAAAATGACCAGTATTTTTTGGGTGTGTACATTTTTGAAAGAAGCGTCACTTCGCGTCGTTCTAGCGACAAATCGACGATCGAAAAAACTGAGACCACTGTTCGATAGAGAATTTCTAGGAGTAAAAGTCTCTGAATGCTTCTTTGCTTTGAAAATGTCGAAAAAATGGAGTTCTGCTGAGAAATATAAGCACATCGATTTGTAGATCAAAAAAAGAAAGGCTTTTATTTTTTCTGGAAAGGTAATTTTGTATAGAAAAATTGATTATTTGACGAGAATCTACGTAAAAAAATAGTACCAGAATCCACTTTAGAAATCATGATGCGTTTTAAGCAGAGTGAGCTAATTAAATTTACACTTTTCCTCATTTCGAGTTTTAACAAGACACGTCACGACATAATATTTTTTTTCTAGAAGCGTGCGTGAAGTGGCACTTTCACGCACGAAAATATTTTCCGCACTATTGAGGGTGCGTGAAAACTCTTTGAAAACGATTTGAAGTTGGAAAAAGTTGTCAAGATCGAACATTTTTGACAATTATGGTGATAATTGCAGTTTCTATCGACATTGGGCATATTGTCAAGAAAGTGAGGAAATAACTCCGTAGGAGAAAGAATTTCGTTAGTTTCTTGGCAATATGCACTAGTGTTTTTTTAAGCTAGTGCCTCTCTTTTAATTGATAAAATATAATATTGAAACTATAAAGACATCCATACATGACGTTGATAAAAGTGGAGAGTGATAATTTCCCGCACGCAACTGCCAACGTGAAGCTGAGCTCGAGCAAGCAGTCGATTGCAGGAAAGACTTTCCGCATTACTTAGAGACATAATTTTTTCTTCGATCGCATGTTATAATCTACTAAAATACAGAAGCTACTAAAGAAATATCACCCTGTCCTAAGTTTGAACTTGAACTTGGAAATTGTTATATAAACGAATACGAATGAATTTGGTAAATATCTCTCTGTCGTCGTGTTGGATAAACTGCAGAAGTATTTTCCCGCACCACAGTCTACAACATGTACTTATGGGAAGCTTGTCTCTAACACAATGTTCTTTATACCTACTAGTCCCACGGAAATCGCAAATATTATCAAATATCTACCCAACAAAAAGTCGACTGGTCCTGACAACATTCCAGTGTCTCTCGTTAAGGCATGTGTTGATGAACTTTCAGAAATACTGTCTATTATTATCAATACCTCGATAGAACAAGGCTTGTTCCCCGACCAGAGTAAAAGATCAATAATTGTTTCAATTTATAAAAAGGGCGATCACGACAATATAGAGAATTATGGACCTATTTCACTACTCAGTGTGTTTTCAAAAATTTTTGAAATGGTGATTCATGATAGAACGACTCATTTTCTTAATGCGAATAGTGTTTTTTTCCTCTAACCAATACGGCTTTCGCAGAGGCCTTTCGACAGAGAGTGCTGGAGTAGACCTAACTCAGCATATTTTTGATTGTGTTGACAGAAATGAACATATAGTTGTGTTGCTGTTTGATGTATTACGTGCCTTCGATTCAGTGGACCCGAAATTTGTAAGCGAGAAGTTGGAAAAAGTGGGGATTAGAGGAAATGTTAATTCTGTAATTGAGTCATTTATGACTGACAGACAGTTTAATGTAAGGTTAGGGAATGAACAGTCTTTAGATTTTGTAATGAACTTGGGTACGCCACAGGGCAGTGTGCTTGGTCCGCTCATCTTTACAGTTTTTATAAATAACCTGGCAGAGTTTGTTAAAAGTGCAAAGATCTTCATTTTTTGTGATGACACAACAGCGGTTATTTCTGATTCAGATCCGGTAAACTTGCAACGCAAAGTCCAATCATGTCTAAATTAAATTAATGACTGGTGTAGACCTAATAAATTGATGTTAAATCATGCGAAAACAGATATGGTAGAAGTATACAGTGCGTCCGAAAAGTATGGAATAAATTCATTATCTCGTAAACCACAATTTTTTTTTTAAATCGCTTGGACCCGTCGATTTTGTTTTTCGATCGCGCATATTCTGACATAAAATGTAGATATACAGGGTGTTCCAAATAAAAGTGACAGAAAAAATATTTTTTTATTAAATGGAACCCTTTGTATATTATTGCATATTTGGATTTTGCTGAGAATTCTAAACATATTTCATGAATAATGTCCTATATCTATCTCCAACTGTTTTTGAAATATTGACAGTTGAAAATCGACCATTTACCAAGTTTGACAGCCTGTGAAATCTAAACGACTAAAGATAGAGCAAAATGGTTTGCACTTTCCTATCTTGCTTTTTCATAAGCTATCGTTTGACAGTAACTTTAGATTTAACCAGAGGTTAAATTTAACCGGAATTTCTTAACCTCTGGTTAAATATAAAGTTAGTGTCAAACGATAGCTTATGAAAAACCAAGACAGGAAAGTGCAAACCATTTAGCTCTATCTTTAGCCGTTTAGATTTCACAGGCTGTCGAACTTGGTAAATGGTCGATTTTCAACTGTCAATATTTCAAAAACAGTTGGAGATAGGTATAGGACATTATTTATGATATATGTCTAAAATTCTCCGCAAAATCCAAATATGTAATAATATACAGGGGGTTCCATTTAATAACAACTGTCACTCTTATTGGAACACCCTGTATATCTACATTTTATATCAGAATATGCGCGATCGAAAAACAAAATCGACGGGTACCGGCGATTTTTTTTTTAAATTGTGGTTTAGGGGATAATGAATTTATTCCATACTTTACGGACGCACTGTATAATAAATATAGAAAGCCACATAATTTTGTTTTTAATTTTGAAAGTAACCTTTTGTCGGGTTCAGAATCATCTAGATTCCTTGGCATAATGATTGACAAATACTTGGACTGGTCTGAACATATTAATGTTGTATGTAGAAAATTAAATAAGACTGTTATGCATAATCTAAAAAGCTCACTTGACATAAAGGAATTGATGAATGTGTACTATGGCTCAGTTTACAGTGTATTGGGTTATTGTATAGTTTTGTGGGGTAAGCCCAAGGATATAGTGAGGGTGTTTGTGATTCAAAAACGTATAATTAGAATTTTATTTGATCTACCCTTCAGAGAATCATGTCGAAAAATCTTTAAAGAGAAAAGTATTTTGACAGTGGCTGGAATTTATATATTAAAGGTTCTTGAAATTATTTTTAAAAATAGAAGCAAGTTTAATCTCAGTAGATGATCGACATCAGCATAATACTCGTGGTAGGAATAACTTAGTTTTTACTAGACATACTCACCAATTCTATAAAAAGTCACCTTTGTATTCTGTGTAAGATTACGTTTTGTTAAAAAATAATATATATAATGCAAACGTATATGGCTAAATAAAGACATCTGGGCGGTTTGTTGTCACAAAAAAAAAACAAGTATAGTATCGGGTTTCACGAAAGCCAAAAAAAACTGAGTAATGCAAAAAGTGGTAGTAGCAAAAAAAACGGCCAGATTAGCTAGGGTATAGAGAGGTAAAAAGGAAGTAGTTTGTACCGAGAACGTGAATTGTAGAGTTTAGAAATAAAATAGCTGGATTTCATTGAGTAGAACATAAACAATTTTTATTTTCGGTCTTTCAAAAGCAGCGGTGGGATAATACTCGCACCGTACCGAAAGAATTTGTACGTGATTAGTTAATTTTGCGATATCTGATAAATAGTCAAGCCGATTTAGTGCTAAGTTGCGTCGCGTGACTGATATTAGTATTAACTAGAGTGTTAAGTAGGCCTAAAAAGGAATAAAATTCGAATTGAGAATATAGTGTTTTCAGAGTAAATCAAGATTTTGAAGATGGGTAAAAATTCGAAGAGGCGTACCAGGTCGTCGTCATCCAGTTCATCTTCTTCATACGAGAGTGAGCGGAGAACCCGTAAAATCAGGCGATTGGAGCGAAAGCTAAGTAAACTCACTAATTGTTAGTTGAGGCCGCTTTTTGCAGACCTTTTTCGAACCAGAATTTGGGGGATTATTGCTTCGAAAAAATGTCAAAGCTTAATAAACTTCGTTTAGCGATACCCGAGGACTTTTTAATAGATAGTGTTATCGAAGGGTTAACGGACAATCACGTAGCCTTAGCAGCTAGAGCCGCGAATTTTCAGACTGTAGGAGAGTTGGCTAGTTATTTAAGTAATGTTAGCAATTCAGGTGGTTTCAAAGGTGGCGAAAAGTTCACTAAAAAAAAACAGTTTTCCGACTAAAAGCGAACCAGCCAATAAACATTTTTCTATTTGTTCGAGTTCCAGTGGCGTGCGGGGTCAAATTAAAAAGAAAGTGGCTTGCTATAATTGTGGCGAAAATCATTTTCTAAACCAATGCAAAAAGCCATTGATAAAGTGCATATCTTGTAAAAAGATAGGTCATACTCGTGAAAGGTGCCCTACAAACACGAGTACCAATAATAAGAACTCAGTTGCTTCTTGTAATATACTTGGCAGAAGTGGGCAAGACCTGTTTATAAAAAGGGCTAATGTTAATGGGAGCGAAGTTAAGTGTTTAGTAGACTCAGGTAGTTCCTGTTCTCTTTTAAGATGTTCCATTGTCCATAAGTTAGGATTAGATTATGTCGATTGCGAACCGAAAGTGTTAACTTCATTTAATGGTAAAAAGGTTATTGTAACAAGATCTGTGAGGACTAGAGTAACAGTTCAGGAAGCAAGCGCAGTCGTGACAGCGTTTTTGTTAGACGACCACGAGTTAGGTTATGAACTTATTTTAGGTACAGACTTTATAAACCAAGAACATGTTATAATGTTGAAGGTTCGAGACACGTTAACTTTACGTACCCTTAGACCATATGACTTTAATGCCCTGCAGGAATATGATGTTAATGTAGTGGAAGCAAACCCTATAACAGTTGATACATTAAAGTTTGGTTACCAAATCTCTGACAGTCAAAAGTTACGGCTAGTGCAACTGATAAGCAATTACCGTGATTGTGTTTCATTTTCATTGCAAGACCTGGGCAAAACTAAGGCAACGCAGATGACTTTAAAATTAAAATGTGAAGAGCCCGTAGTCTACAACCCCTATCGCATGTCAACTTCAGAAAAGGAAATTGTACGTAACATTGTCAAGGATTTATTGGACAATAATATCATACGTGAATCTACGTCACCCTACGCTAGTCCGGTGCTGCTGGTGAAAAAGAAAACCGGCGACTATCGTTTAGCAATTGACTATAGAAAATTGAATGCCAAGTTGGTAAAAGAAAAATATCCTCTACCATTGATAGATGATCAGTTGGATCGTTTAGGAGGTTATAATTTCTTTATCACGTTGGACATGGCTTCTGGTTTTTACCAAGTGCCAATGGCGGAAGAGTCCATTGAAGTGACCGCATTCATTACTCCAGAAGGTCACTACGAATTTCTCCGCATGCCATTTGGGATGGCTAACTCACCGGCAGTTTTTCAACGATTAGTTAATAATGTTTTAGGTGACCTACGAAATAAGATAGCTTTTCCTTATATAGATGATATAATTATCCCCGCGAAAACAATAGAAGAGGGTCTGAGCAGACTAGAGAAAGTACTACAAGTCCTGCGCAGTAACAATCTTACACTAAAATTAAGTAAGTGCACCATTGACTATCTGGGCAGAGAGGTCAGTAAGGACGGGATTAGACCAGGACAGAAAAATATAACCGCATTAGTACGCATGCCTGGACCACAAAATGTCAAGCAAGTTCGTCAATTTCTAGGCTTAGCGGGATATTTCGGAAAGTTTGTGCCGAACTTTGCTAAACTAGTAGAACCATTAACAAAGCTTACAAAAAAAGATTTAAAATGGGAATGGACGCAGTCACAGATTGACGCTGTAAACAAAGTAAAGTCCTGTTTGTCATCCAGACCAGTGTTAGCTATTTTTGACCCAGAGTTACCTACTGAGCTGCATATGGATGCCAGCAGCTGTGGTGTAGGCGGTATTTTGCTGCAGAAGTTAAATGGAGACAAGAAAGTAATAGGATACTTTAGTAAACAGACTACTAGGGAGCAAAAATACAATCACTCTTACGAGTTAGAAACTTTGGCGGTAGATTTATCGCTTAAGTTTTTTAGAGTATACCTGGTCGGTTTGGAATTTAAAATTGTCACAGATTGCAATGCACTGAGAACAACATTCACCAAAAATGATTTAATTCCCAGAGTAGGGAGATGGTGGCTTGAAGTTCAAGATTTTAATTTTCAATTAGAATACTGACCAGGCAAACAAATGATACATGTGGATGCGTTGAGCCGGAACGCAGTATCAGAAGAAGTTGCTGCAGTAGATTTAACTGAAGCAGACTGGATCACTGTGGCTCAAATGCAAGATGAAGAGATATCTAAAATTTCTGCAGTATTAGCAGGAAAAAGAGAGTGTTCTAATGCTAATCAATATAGTAAGGAATATATTCTTAAAAACGGCAAGGTTTATAAAAAACTTGGGCGCGGCAAAACTGCGTGGGTAGTTCCAAAAACCGCTAGATGGCAGATTTGCAGAATGTGCCACGATGATGCAGGACACTTAGGCATGGAAAAAACTTTGGAACGAATAGCAGATAACTATTGGTTTCCTGGTATGCGAAAATTTATTTCAAAATATATTGAAGCATGCTAAAATTGTCTGTACTACAAGCATCACTCAGGAAAGAAACAGGGTATGCTTCATCCCATTGAAAAATCACCTATACCTTTCCATACTTTACATATCGACCACCTGGGCCCTTTTGTGAGTAGCCGTAAGAAAAAACAGTATATTTTAGTGATAGTTGATGGTTTCACAAAATTTGTATTTTTGGAGGCAGTCAAAAATACTAAAGTTCGACACGTTATAAAAACTTTGATAGATATTTTTTATTTATTTGGAGTACCTACCAGACTAATAACCGATAGAGGGTCAGCTTTCACTTCCAGTACCTTCAGAACGTTTTGTAAGGCTTATGGGGTTAAGCATATCTTAAACGTGGTAGCCACACCATGGGCAAATGGCCAATGCGAACGAGTGAACAGAACCGTTTTAAATTGTCCGGCAACCACAGCTGGAGGACAGCCAGAAGAATTATGGGATACCTATGTGAAACAAATACAATGTGCGATAAATTGTACTTCAAACAAAACAACAAAAGTTTCTCCGATAGAGGCACCCGCTGGTTACAAGGGAAGAACGGTGGCAGAGTCGAAAATACAGAATTTTGTAAAAGAAGATCTGAGTCGGACTGATTTACGCCAATTAAGAACAGAAATGGATAGACGCATCGCAACGGAACAGTTGGCGCAGAGAGAGAACTTTGATAAAAAAAAAAGATCAAAAGCAAGACAGTATAAAGAGGGAGAGGTGGTAATGGTCCTTAAAACAGATCACCCAGCGACGAACAGTAGCAGAAAGCTTCTCGTAAAGTTCAAAGGTCCGTTCCGTATGGACAAAGTTTTGTTTAATGATCGTTATCAAGTGGAAGATTTAAGAGAAGGCTTTAAAAGATATAAAACAGTGGTAGCTGTGGATAAAATCAAGCCGTGGCTTTTGCTACAAGACTAGGCAGTTAGCCGCAGTTACTTAAAATGCAGTTGGCATTACTTAAAATGCAGTTGGCATTAGTTAAAATGCAGTTGGCATTACTTAAAATGCAGTTGGCATTAGTTGAAATGCAGTTGGCATTACTTAAAATGCAGTTGGCATTAATTGAAATGCAGTTGGCATTATTCAAAATGTAGTTAGCATTAGTTGGAATGCAGTTGGCATTACTTAAAATGCAGTTGGCATTACTTAAAATGCAGTTGGCCTTACTTAAAATGCAGTTAGCATTAGTTGAAATGCAGTTGGCATTAGTTGAAATGCAGTTGGCATTACTTAGAATGCAGTTGGCTTTAGTTGAAATGAAATTGGCATTACTTAAAATGCAGTTGGCATTACCTCAGAATCTTTTAGCGACACTTAATGTAATGTATGATTTAGAAACAGACTCTAAGTTTGCTTGGCCTAACGATTTGTGCGACTGTGTGTTCATGTATCTAAATTAGTAGATCTTGGGTTATAATGTTTTAATAAATTAAGAATTAGCAGTAAGATTTAAGTTCGCCTACATTTTGCTTTTCTTTGATTTGTTGTTAAAAATATATGTAGTACCAGAGAAACTAAGATAATATAATGATTATGTCGTATTAAAGCTGATTAATGTGGCACGATTATATTAAATTTTAAGTAATTTAAGTTTGCTCAGTGTGTTAATATTTGAGACCGAATATTTTGTCAGGATGGCCGAGTGTAAGATTAGGTTTTGTTAAAAAATAATATATATAATGCAAACGTATACGGCTAAATAAAGACATCTGGGCGGTTTGTTGTCACAAAAAAAAACAAGTATAGTATCAGGTTTCACGAAAGCCAAAAAAACTGAGTAATGCAAAAAGTGGTAGTAGCAAAAAAATCGGTCAGATTAGCTAGGGTATAGAGAGGTAAAAAGGAAGTAGTCTGTACCGACAACGTGAATTGTAGAGTTTAGAAATAAAATAGCTGGATTTCATTGAGTAGAACATAAACAATTTTTATTTTCGGTCTTTCATCTGGAATCCACCTTTTTAATTTGCTGCCTATTGAAGCTAAAACGCTAGTAAATTTTAAGACTAAAGTTAAAGTACTACTTTTTAGCGAAGTCTTTTATACGGTTGGAGAGTTTCAAACTTTTTTACAAAGATTATGAATGTTTTATGTTAAGTTATGAAATGGGAGTTACTATGTATACCAAGTATAATCTGTGGACTACTATGTTATATTATTATCATTGTTTACCGTTTAAAAGTTGATCACTATTGTATTATTTTTTATTATATGAATATTGTATATTTCATATACCTTGACAACTTCCTAATAGGGAAAGATATATTTTTACCTTACTTTATATAGTAATTGTGACGTGTCACTGCTATGTGTAATAGTATCTAAGACAATAAAATGATTTTGAATTTTGAAAATTTGAATTTGAACGCAAACTATAAACAACGCGAGCAATCAACGGGAGCTATTTTCAACCTTAAGCAAGCAATGGTCATCACTTTTTTTTAATATAAATACGCTACCGAACCTTCAGTTCGTCAGACTTGGTTCTCACCTAAACCAGCTCCCAGGTTAGCTAGACAGCTGCTTTCGGGTTCTATCCGCTCCTAAGGTTAGCTAGACAGCTGCCTCTAGGTTCTACTCCTTTATTCCCTACCCAAACCTAGTACCGGATAGCCACTTGACGGCGCTAGGACTAGGGATTCACAACCACCGTAGTAAAGTCAAATCAAAGCTTGTCAGAGCTCTGAGAAAGACAAGTGTCTATGTAGCGTCAGTTAAATAGTTTAGTGAAATATTCTAGTGCTCTTAAATAAAACTCAACTCTTAAGAAAAACGACAATTATAAGACAGTAACTAAAGCCCTATAAACAATACCTCAAATCGAGATAACATGCGCACCTTAGTAATCGGGTATAACAGAAACTCAAAACAAGGTTAATTAAAAATTAGTGAGACTAGTAATAACTTTTTTAGAGGTAAAATCAATAAAATTAAGGTCAAAAGAATATATTTACTTTTCAATTTTTTTTGCAGTTAAAAATAAACGGTTATTAGGATTTTTTAGTACAAAATGCATAAGAGAAACACTCTGCAAAAAATCCATCTCATGACCTTTAAGAGCTCGAGTTAGATTAGCCATTTTTAAGATCAGATATGTGATATCTCGAATCACGGTAACGGCAACAAACAAATTGCTATTTTCGGCAACACATGAAACCATAAGGGAATAAATGAGAAAAAATAATGTTTTAATTCCTGAATTGCTCACAAGAAACATTTTTATAAATTTTGTTGTTCTAAAAACCGTAGGAGTTATGACCAGTTAATAAACATGGTATTTTCCTTTATTATGCGATTCTAAAACTGGTTCATAATTAAAACTATAGGTATAAAATAAATCATGTCCAATGCTATAGCGTTATTCGGAACTTTTGGTTTAGTATATTTTATTCGAATTTATTTAATTATCGAATAGAAGTGCCGTTATAAGGAAAAGTTGTTTTATTTGGATGCATTTGCTATGATCAGAAGTGGAATATGCCGCGTGTTCGAGAGAAAGTGGACATTTTTTTTAACAAATTTGGCTCAGTGGAGTTAAAAAATCATGTGAACTGTTGCATGGGCGCCGGCAGGTGAAATTCCAGGGGGGGGCAAGTCCATGTGAGGGAAAAGCTCGACTCAGGTGGAAGGGAGGCTAAAAATTTTGATGGTGCAAGTATTATTGACACATTTCCCAAGTCAATTAAACGTAAACAAAAGTAGGGCTGGACAACAGGCAATGGACCTCGCTCTTGATGATATAATATAACAATCGAGTCTGCAATCGTTAAAACTCTTCTACTTTTTCTTAGGTTAGGTTTAATTGAATTTAAAAATTGTATTATTTGTATACAAATATTGTGGTAACTTTTTAGAGCCTATGGAGGGGGGGGGGGTCGGGTGGGGGTTGGCAAAGTAACCATAGATTGAAACTTAAATATTTTTGAAGTGAAACTTCTTAACGCGCGCCGGGAGTAACATTTGAAGGTCGCGACACGCGGTGGTCGATACACGATGAGCGACACAACCTGGCATGGCGGACCAAAAAATATGAGAATATTAATATTGTGATATCTTTGTTAGTTTACAAGCAAAAAATATGGGATTTGCTCTATTACTTGTCAAGACATTAGCGAAACTTTTATAAAGAATATAGTTTACTTTTTAACCAAATCCGTTAAGATATGTATAAGGCTAGGGCGTTTAATCATTGTGATATCTTTGTTAGTTCACAAGATTAAAATATGGGGTTTGCTCTGTTACCATTACCTTGTCAAAACATAAGCGAAACTTTTATGAAGAATAGTTTTTTTTTTAATTTTTTTTCATTTAGGCCTTCCCTTTTTGTTAATTGAGTGGTATATTTAAAACTACTTTTTAACCAAATCCTAGGCTAGGGCTTTTAAGTTTAAGAAGTTTCACTTCTGATATGCGCACATAGTGCACACGCTTTTTTTATTGTCAAAATTCATATATAGATACGGTTTTGGTTTGCTTGACTTTAACTTAAACTTAATTGTAGCGTAACTTTGACATATATTTTGTGTTTGGAAATGTATCTATCCTAAAAAATATCCTATGGACTATGGATGTACAGGGTGGCTCGAATTCGTGTCTATGTATGGGGAACTCCAAAACCGTAAGAGATACAGTGTCGGTCAAATTAAGGCAAAATTGCGCATTTAGATGCCTAACAATATGCCGTTTAGAAAGTTTTAAAATTCCGAGTAATTCCGGAGATATCCGGAAAACCCCGAAATTTTGAAAAATCGTTTTATTTTTTTCCTGGGCTTATTTAAAAACGGATTTCAAATTGAATTGCAGTTTTGCATTGCCACTTTTTCCGCTCTATCCAATGATGATATCCAGTTTGAAATCAGACGTTTTGTCTTCAAGGGATCATCATTATCTTTGTTTTTTTAAATACGAACTTTAATTTTTTTTATCGTTTTTCAGATGGTCTTGGCGTTATTAATATGATTAAGTGTTTTTTTTTTTTTTTTTTTATTATTATTTTTTTAATTATATATTTTGCTCTGGCGTAATTTTAAACATTTTAAGGTAGGGACTTTTGAAATATTTATATTCTATAAAAATATTTTATTTTGTTTTTTGTATTAAGTGGAAAATTGGGACGTATTAAAAATAAAAAATAGTAAAATTATTTCTTACGAGAATATTAAATTAAATTATATAAAATCATGCCAAAGGAAAATAAATATAAAATAAAAATAATAAAAAAATAAAAATAAAAAATAAAATAAAAAATTTAAAAATACATATTCATATTTATAAAGCCAATACCATCTGAAAAACGATAAAAAAAAATTAAGTTCGTATTTAAAAAAAGAAAGGTGATGATGATCCCTTGAAGACGAAACGTCGGATTTCAAGCTGGATATCATCATTGGATAGAGCGGAAAAAGTGGCAATGCAAAAGTGCAATTAGATTTGAAATCCGTTTTTAAATAAGCCCAGGAAAAAAATAAAACAATTTTTCAAAATTTCGGTTTTTCCGGATATCTCCGTAAATACTCGGAATTTTAAAACTTTCTAAACGGCATATTGTTAGGCACCTAAATGAGCAATTTTGCCTTAATTTGATCGACACTGTATCTCTTACGGTTTTCGAGATCCCCAAACATAGACACGAATTCGAGCCACCCTGTACATACCTATATTTTCCTAATCGGAGAAAAGTAATAGCAGTGTGAAACAGATTTATTGCGTTTTCAATAACTCTGTCTTTATTATTATTATTCTCAAATTCTCTGCGAATGCTAAGCATACAGAGACCAGAGAGTCTTTAATCAGACATAGTTTATCTCAACCTCAACCAGGTTTTTACACGTCGCGTCGGAGAGTACTGAAAGATCTTTCAATTGTTGTTGTGACATTGTAAGAAAATAGTCAATGTAATTTTGAGGTGCCTATGCATGTTTCACTGAATAATTTGAAATGTACTTTTATACTAAGCGTTATTTTAATGTTCCAGGGGGGGCAACTGACCCCCCTTGCCCCCCCCCCCTGCCGGCGCCCATGTTACTGTTGGACTGATAGTGTCAGTGCTTATGAAAATGACAAACATGTCGGAAAACGATAAACTTAGTGTTGAAAACAATGACTCCAGCCAAAGTACTTCAAGAGACAATAGTGCAACGGAGGTAGTAGATATAAACAATTTGGGCTGTACGTTGCTGAGTATGCAAATGACGTTGTACTTTAATACGAATTTCAAGTGTCGGGATTGAACGAGCGGCAAGAAACAATATTAAATGAAATTCTGGATGAAGTTCGAGCCCAACACTCATCTGTAGTAACTACTGTGCCTTAAGTTAACTGATAATATTCCTATAGGTTTTCGACACGTCGATTGGCATTAATTTATGTTTACTTGAGATTCTTGAGAACCTTAAAACGGTTGATGTTTTTAATTTTTGAACCTTGAATAGTTGAAACTATAAGTTTGTTTACTTGTGAACCTTAAATGGTTGATGTTTTTGGTTTTTGAACCTTAAATGGTTCGATATTTTCAATTTTTCAACCTTAAATGGTTGAAACTATAAGTTTATGTTTACTTGTGAACCTTAAATGGTCGATGTTTTTTATTATTGAACCTTAAATGGCTCGATATTTTTAATTTTTGAACCTAAATGGTTGAAACTATAAGTTTATGTTTACTGGTGAACCTTAAATCGTTGCTATTTTTTATTTTTGAACCTTGAATGCTTCATGTGTTTGATTTTTGAACCTTAATAATTCGATATTTTTAATAATACTAGGGATAATTATTAGTACACTGCTTTTAGATGTTTCAAAATAATTTAATGAGATATTTTTCTCTACATATGTTTCGGCTTGATGAGGCCTTTATCAAGAGTAGTTGTATACTAAAATCTAAAATTGTTATACCCTACTAAACCGCCTGACGGTATTTTGTTTTTATTTCACTGTCAATTATGCAAGTTTTTATAGAGCAGGTCAGTTGCCAGTTCGTTTTTAAAACGTCTGTTTTGTTGTGACTTTTGAATTTCTAGGTACTCCAAAAGGTTCAGCCTTTTGCTTTTTGTTTCCGTTTGTAAAAGTTTGACATTATTCGTATCTATAAAATGGTTATTTTCTATACAATGTTTTGCTTTGCCAGAGTTTTTAATATTATGTAAAATTAAATTTTTGTGTTCTTTAATCCTAATATTTAAGTTTCGACCGGTTTATCCTACGTATACAGCTTCACAGTTCACACAATTTATTTGGAAACACCAGATTTAGATTGCTTGTCAATTTTGTCTTTATTGTTTGTTAGTCTTCTCCCTCGATTATTCTTATTAACCTGAATTGTTTTACAGCCAAATTTATTTAATTTTTTTGAGACTTTGTCTGTAATTTTCGGAATATAATTGATAAATTTAAACGGTTACTTTTCTAATTCTAATGTAGGGTTATAAAATTGTTTAGTTAAAATTTTCAT